>CAUYRH010116738.1:0-37204 GCA_963574655.1 Perodicticus potto
CTCCTCCTTGGCGGTGTCCTTGGCAGCCAGCTGAAGAACCAGCGGCCTGGATGACAGGCAAGGAGGGGGACCTCCAACCCCCACCGGAGGCTCCAATAGCCAAAAAGGCCGGACAACCACAGAGGAGACACCTGTGCCTTGGTGTCTCCTTCACTTTACACTTAGGACTAAATATGGAACCCCCATTTCCTATGCCCAGGTCAATTTCATGTGAATTTCCTAGGCCTCAATTCCATGAATGGACTGTGTCCATTCATTGATACATTCATTCACTTTGCCCCAGAAGAGACTGTCTTCATTCATTGATACAGTCATTCACCTTGACCCGGCAGAAGGGACTGTGCTCATTCGCTTCCTGGCCAAGGAACCCATACACCTATATATACCCTGAGACTAAAAGCCTAAAGGGGGAGACAGGGAAAAACCGGGAGAGAAACGGAGAGAGCTTTTCTCTCCCCACTTGAGTTCTCTCTCTCTCTACCAGGAGCTTTAGTGTTTTCTGTATTCTTTTCTGTAAATAAATTCTGTCTTACCACTGGGGAAAAAAAAAAAGAAAAGAAAATGCCATGAAGGCTATGTTAAACAGTTTGATGAAAACATTTCAGATTGTATATGAAACCAGCACATTGTACCCCTTGATTGCACTAATGTATGTAGCTGTGATTTAATAAAAAAAAAAAAAAAAAGAGAGAGGCTCCGACAGGGCTGGGACTGAGGTGAGACAAGTGACATTAAGTTGTCCTCCAAGTGGAGGGTAGGAGCCAGACTTACATTAAATCAGTGTCTTTCAGCCGGTGGGCCGCAGCACACTGGTGTGGGTGAGAGAATCTTAGATGTGCCCCAAACATTTCTTAAAAATCAATAATTAAATTATTTTCAAGAGAGGTTTGAAGCACAGTAAGTATATTCTTTTTTGTTAACTTTTTTAAAAATCAATATAATTTAAGTGTGCCATGAAAGTTTAACTATGGGTTCGAGTGTGCCGTGAGATAAAGAAGGTTGAAAAATGCTGCTTTAAATGTTGGTATTTTTCTTTATTGTAGATTGGATTTATAGCATTAACTGTGGCTTTTTATAAAAAATCACACCCAGATACTATTGGTCTTGATTACTGAGTTTCTGGTGCCTCCTGAAATTTTGTATGTAAGGCCAGTGCCTCACTTTCTTCACCCTGTTCCCAGTCTGATCCCCCAAGTCTGAGTTTGGTGATTCCCCGTGTACTTCCATAGTGTGAATCACCTGTGTCATAAATACCCGTGCCTTGTCTGTTCAGGCCTTGGGAGCAGAGACCATGTCAGGTCTCAAGTGTCTAGCTCCAGAACTGGCACACAGTAGGTGCTTACTATACACTCATGACTGCACTGATGGCAAGAGAAATTGGGTGGGTGTGGACATGTGGATAGGGCGGTGCCTAGACAACAGGAACACTGAGATGGAGGGTCCTCCCTGCCCCCATGAGTGTTCTCTTGAGCCCACCACGGCCGCCGACTAGCTGGGGATACAGGGACGCAGGCAAGTGTACCCACACGGGTCTCTCCTGCAACATGGGCCTCGCTAGGACATCTTAAATCTGGGTCCTGTATCAAATGCCTAGTAACTTTCACCAGGTCTCAGAATGACTACAGTGACAGCCCTCACAGCCCAGGATCTTACATCATGAACATGTCTGGGGACATCTGGAAGAAGGAGGGCCCTGCTGCTTGCCTCTCCTTGTCAACTAGTTAAAGGGCCCTTTCTTCCTTTCCTTCAAAGGCCCTGGAGCTCTGGGATACAGAGCAAAGGTGTCACCTTCGCTGGAAGGCCTCAGTGTGTCCCCTCCCCCACCCCCATGTGAGCAACCAGCTTCCCAGGGGGTTCAGACATGTCTGCAGTAGGTGTGTGCAGAGGGCAAGGCCAAAGGGATGGGGGGTGGGCTGGCTCACACGTGAGATTTCTTGGACTTGGTGTGTGGTCATACAGAACCACATCCCCAAACTGGAGGACCCTTAATGTTTAACTTAGGTCACACACACTCACACTCACTTGTGCAATCCCAACTATACAGAGTGCCTTGTCTTGCCAGCTCTTAACAAAGGGCAGGTGCCCTAGTTTGGGAATTAACGTGAATGTGATAGCCAAGAGCTCATGGGTATGTGACAGTGTCTGAGGCTAACATAGGCCACCCCAGTCAGCCCACGGAAGGCCCACGATGGTGGTAAGTAAGAAAGCTTTTGCAGAATTGTCCCTGACAGGGAGCTCCTGATAGCTCATACTGGTGTCTGCAGAAAAGCTAGGGTTCCTTTGTCCTGAGATCCGTGGGAAGGTGTCCAAAAAACTCCCCTGATGACTCCAGGCCTCTCACCCCCAAGTCACAGGCTCTCCCAGGCCTCACCTCACTGTCTGGCACTTCCTTCATCACATCCTTTCTTTCCTGCAAGCTGCCCTCCACCCTAGGAGCAGAGGTCCTTTCCTTCCCCCAGTCCTCTCCCTCCTCCCCGACACCTCACCACCTCCTTCATCTTTCATAGCACTAAGCATGGCGTGAGTGAAAGTGGGGCTGACTCTGGAGAAAACTCCAGGGACGTGGCCAGGACAGATTCCCTTCCAGAAGCATCTGGATCCTGACTGACAGGAAGGCAGACAGCCCTCCTGCCCACTGAGCTCCAGCCCCTGGAGGTGTCTGAGGGAACCCACTCCATGTCTGACTCACCACTGTTGACTCAAGTGAACTTTAGACGCATCCTTAATGAGTCATTTGGTTTTGTTTACCTGTTACCTCCTTAAACTGAATTTTTAAAAAATATCTTCACAAAAGTGCTTCCACATCAGAAGGTCGTGAATATTTATTCTCATTTAATCTCTGGTTTGGGACAAAGGCAGGCAGAAAGAATAAGCGGCCATATTGTTTTGTATTTGCCTTTGCTGCCCAGGAATCGACTGTTCCATTACTTACAATCTTTTGGTAATCTAGATTAGTAATCCAGATGCAGGGTCAAGTTCAGTAAGAAAGTCTCCAAACTCTGGGACTTGTTAGCTCATGGGACAGGGAACCACCAAGAATGTAGACCCACCTTTCCAGAATGAAAATATCCAAGCAACTAGAGCACTCTGTGTGGACCCAGAGTCTCAGGCATTTGTTAACTGGGGTCCTGTGTTGAAAGAGGACATTACAGGATTTCTCATGTCAACCCCATCCCTTCTAAGAACATTAGTCCTACCTGTGTCACTCTGAGCACTGACTCACAGAAGAAAGGAGGCAGAGCATGTCGTGTGGACCTCCATCTCCAAGAGAGGTATAAAGTCACCTTTTGTCTCTGTTTTGTCATCTTCCTGTCTTTCAGAGATCGAGCAGGGCAGTTGCGGTGACCCTGGCATACCTGCCTATGGCCGGAGGGAAGGCTCCCGGTTTCACCATGGTGACACGCTCAAGTTTGAGTGCCAGCCTGCCTTTGAGCTGGTGGGCCAGAAGGCAATCACGTGCCAAAAGAATAACCAGTGGTCGGCTAAGAAGCCAGGCTGCGTGTGTAAGTGAGCAGGGAGGAGGCCACGTCAGGGTCTTCACCAAGAGGCAGGGGGCCCGTTTCCTAGCTAGTCCAGGGGCCCCATCCCTGGGAACCTTACAGGTTGTGACAACAGCTGCATTCTAGTTGGTGTTGTCTGTTTCTCAGAATGTTGCTAGTTGGGCCCTCATTTCCAGCAATAATGTAGACAGTGGCACTGAGAATGACTGCCACTGACATTTGGGGGCCTTCTTCAATGCTATCTTACCCTCCCTGCTGATCTTTAACAAGCAAGGTAGAGACCACTGGGGCTTGGCCCACCAGGCTTGGCCCAGACACTTCTCACTACCCACATTGCCGCCACTGACACCATACAGTCAAGCAAGATGGAAGGAACTAGCAAGTTCGAAAGATTGTAAGCTCTGTACAGTCTCTGGGTACCCTGGGAAACCATGCCTTGCCAGATACAAAGTTTCCTAAAATCCCTTCCTCTTGTACTGGATTTAGGGAGGGATGGGAAATCGAACTATCTTTGGATTATTGATCCGTGGGGGACGGGGTTAGAGTTGAGTGGTCTATTTTTTGGAGATAACAAAGAATCCCTTCTTCCTTTCTCTTGAATGCTGTGACCATAGTTTGCGGCGCAAGTGATATCTTAAGCCTTCAGTCACACTGAAATGAGTGTGAGGGGTTGTGTGTAGGCAGGGGAGGCCCGGGCATGGTCTCCTTTGGAAAATTGGAGGTTCCAGCCTTTCCGGAATATCACTTCTTCTTCCCCAATCTTTGTCCCCCCCACCTCCTCCATCTCTTTCAGTTGGCTTTTCTCAAGGAAAGGCAAACAGCCTGACCTGATCCTTCACCCACCTTGGTGGGCTACTGGGAGCATCTGGGTTCTGCATACTAGAAAATAGTGACCCCCGGGGGCTGGGGAAGGAATAGCCTGGGAGACCAACAGGGTCTCTGTGATGACAGAGAGTTTGGTGCATGACTTGGTGAGTTGGTTCATACCATGGCAATTATACCTTTCAAACAGAAAAAAAAAAAAAAAAAAAAAAAAACCCTTTGTCTAACAAAGCATATTTGATGCCTTTTGAATTTATTTATGTAAAAATTCTGTAGAAGTTTAAAGATCACATCACTCCTAGATACATGTTGAACAAATCACTGTTGTCGAAAAAAATTAAATTGCATGATATCTGTGCATCTCTGCTCCCCAGTGTGATTAATACAGAGCCCAACAGTGGGAGCCTCTTAGCACAGTGGAACCAACCACAGGCCAAGGAGGAGCAGCTCAGGAAAGCCAGCACAGAGGCTCTGACCATGGTGGAGACCAAGCCCAGAGGGAACCCCAGGTGTCGTGGGGGCTTAGTCAATATAAAACAGGGCAGGAAAGAATGGAAGAGGATCCAGCTTCTGAGGCAGACAGCTGGTAGGACTGAAGTGGGAACAGAGTCAGCCAGTTTTGGGGACCAGAATAAGGTTTCCTGCCACATAAGCTGAGCAACAAAGGTGACAGAATGCTGCTACCTGAGAGGCTATCATTTGAGTCTTCCAAAAAATGTACTGGATGCTTTGCTTCTTAGAAGTGGTTTTAGACCATCTTTCTAAAACCTTCTCTAAGGGTGGAAGACCTTGAAGTACCGCTCAGTGGGCCCAGGGCTGGCAGCCTTAAGCAAGCTGGGCACTGCTTGCAAACAGCTGAAAAGAAAAGAGGACAGAGCTGTCCATGCAAGTATAGATCGGTGCTCCCTGTGGTTCCAAACAAGGACAAGAGGCCCGAGGCTTATTGATGAGAACTGTGAAGCAGGCACTCTGGGGGGCCACCAACATGGCATTTCTTGTTCTAGACAATTCTGGGATAGAGGAGGATGACATCCCCAGGCACTTCTGTCTCTCTCAAGTTTGTCTGGACATTCGAGTATAACAGGACACAGCTTGAATATCAGGAATGCCGGCTTTAGTGGAGGGGGCCGCGGGGAGCCAACTAGTTTTATGCTTTTGTGCCACATAGCAAGATCACAATTGCACTTCAGGAAGGCAGCTGCCATCTGTCCACTCTCTACTGAGTCCTGAGTTTTACCATCAAGGAGCTCACACTCTCATTGGGAGTAAAAGGATGGTGATAAGAAAGGCCTCGTGCACTGAGATAACTTTGTATTCAAAATCTAGAGACTTGATTCTTACTCCTAGCTCAGCTCATGACTGAGGCCAAGGCATCTCTTCTCTGCCTCTCTGGATTTATTTATTTTAAGAGACAAAATCTTACTCTGTCACCCAGGCTGGAGTATAGTAGTGTCCTCATAGTTCACTATAACCTCAAACTCCTGGGCTCAAGTGAGCCTCCTGCCTCAGCCTTCCAAGTAGTTGCAACTACAGGTGCTCAATACCATGCCCTGCTAATTCTACTTATTTTTTGTAGAGATGGGATCTCACTATGTTGCCCAGGCTGGTCTCAAACTCCTGGTTCAGATTTTCACTTATTGATCTATTCCATAAGGTAGCACTTTATTCTGGTTCCAAATAGTCTAAGTCTCTACCATCCTATGTATTGAAAGAGATCGCTATGATATGAGCCATCCTCCCATTTTCCACAACAAATGCTTGGAAACTACCTCTAAAATGGATCATGACAGGGCAGGTCCTATTTGACTGAAGGTCAGTGCTAAACTTTGATGTTCGCCTGATTCTAGATTAAATCTATCATGATGTTTGAGGGATGACATCGATAAATGTCTGCAAAAAATATAAAATACTAAGGTTTGTCTCTGTGTTTTTATAAAGTGTTCATAAACATACAGACAAAACCCCCTCTAGCCAAAGTTAGCATAAGTGTCCTAAATTTTAAAACATTAGTCACAATAAATATTAATGCAGTATTTAGCAAACAAACTACTCTTTCCTTATTAGAGGTTGAAAGGGGATTGGGGAAATTATTCTGATGGCTCACATTTCTTTAAACAATTGTCTGAAGAAGTACAGAGCTGTGCATTGTTCTTCTCTTGAAACATTTTCTTCAAAACAATTCCTTACTAGGGAATTACCCTGCCAAGACTACACAAATACACTCTTCCTTCATGTTCCAAAATGTTCTCTGTAGCAAGCAGAGACTTCAGAATCATTTCAAAAGTGCCCTCGCTGTAGGAGATGCTCTATAGATAGTCTTTCTTGTTGAGGTTTCAAAGAAAATGATGTATCTCACAGCAAAAAGCATTTTGAAAGAAAAGATGGAGTCAGCTTCTTTCCTCTTACATTCTGGTCCTCCTTGGTTAATTCACATCTCCAGGGACTCCTGCTCCAAATCAATGGGAATTAGTGCCACCCTCCATCCACTTGATATTTACTGACCGTCTTCCCTGTGCCCAGCGCCATGCATTGGATTCAGAGCTGTTTGGTCTCTGTCTAGGAAACATGCTCATGCTGGCTGTCCTGGTGAAAGAAAGCTTTGGCCAAGTGACACATATTCTTTACCCTTCCAGAAGCTCTTGTTGTTCCTTACCACCTTCCATGCAAAGAGTGGTGGGCCTTCCCCACGCAACCATGTCTGGTTATCCCTCCTCTATAAGGGATACAATGGGAAGCAGGAAGGTACAAATAACTCTCTGGGTGACTTGCACCAGACTGGATGCTTTGTTGACAGGCCCACAGAATACTTCACACTTCATAAGGAAGCCAGAAAACCAATTATCAGTCCATTAGCAGCCACTTGCAAAAGAAGTTTCAAAACAGCCTTCACCAGAGATATGGCAAGACTGCACGAATACATCCCTTCCTTTACCATCTTGCAAACCGCCGAAGAAGGTGTGAATCCTAATTGCTCAGTTCTTAATGTGTATGGCCTATGTACAGAATGCGAAGGCAGGGCCTACTGAAATGTACACAGTTTAAGTTACAAAACAGCGGTCTAATCTTGACAGGTCAAGGGCAAAAGAATTGGAGCCTTGGGTGCATAAAGAAATGTCACAGAAGATACAGGGCTTGGGTTGTGCTTTAAAGCGCTGGGAGGAGAAGGAGGTTGCTCCAAACAGGGATGCTATGGGAAATGGCCCTCCTGGCATCTTCCTGTCCTTTCCCCCTCTGAATTCCTCCCCACCTCTCCCACCTTCTGGGCCACACACACACACACCCTTCTAGACAAAGGAATGAATTGGGTCACAGGGTCCTCAGGAAGCTGGTCTCTTTCCCATGGGCCATTACTCTTGGGAGGGTTTCTCAACCTCAGCACTATTGACATTTTGGTCCAGACCACCTTTTGGTGGGGGCCAGTCTCGTGCATTGTAGGATATATAATAGCATCCCTGTCCTCTACCCACCCAATGCCAGTAGCACCCACCCCACACACCCGTCTTGACAAATCAAACTGTCTCTAGACATTGCCAAATGTTCTCCAGAGGGAAAACCATCCCATCTTAAGAACTACAGGTCTAGGTTAACTTAATCTTGTCAAATTCCAAATAGAAAGAATCCTGTGGGTTTACATTTTACTATGGTTAAAGTCTATAGCATTATAATAGTGAGAAAGAGTGGGGTGCAGGAGGACGCTGATGTTTATTAAATGTTTTATGTCATTGGGAAAATATGAATCTCCCTGACAATTCTATGATGTAGTTATTCTCTGAAAACGAAGTTCAAAGAGATAAGGTAACTATGCTGGACTAGAATTTGAACTATTCATTGAAGCCAGATTCTTACTCCAAGTCCTGCACTCTCTGCACTGTATCATATTTCCAGACTCTGAGGGGTCCTTTGCAGAATAAAGACAAATAAGCCTAGGACAGAGTACGAGGCCAGAGGACAGAAGCAGACTGTTGGGTGTGTCACGCCAGTGAAGTAACATAGGTTGACAAGAGTCAGATAAGTTCATGAAGGATAGATCTATGACCTTCATTGGAACTGTTTTGATATTGTAGACCAATATGAATATAGTAGAGTTGAAACCTTTTCCTAATTTTTACTTTTTCTCATTCCTTCTTCCCATCCATATATCTATCCGTCTTGGCTTACTGAGCACCCTGTTATGTTCAAGGCTGCATAACAGGGTATGACCATTCCTGGTCAAGTTCCAAACTGAAGGGCCTCTCAGGACGGTCCTGCTTGGGTTGCAGGGGCAATCTTAGTACCAGGGCCTCTCAAAGGTGCTAGAACTCAAGAAGTTATCTGTGTTCAGGGGCTGATACTTAACACAGGCTTTTGGTGTGTTCCAGTATTTTAAAAGTTTAAATGGATTTAATGGTTTAAATAAACTTAAAAGTTTAAACAAATAAAATACTCTTATCTCCCTTCCTTAACAAAAACTGGTTTTAAATTAGGCCGTTCTCTTTTGATTCTTACCCATCTACATACATTGTGTCACATGGTCTTAAAAAGTGAACATAATCGTTTGTATTCTGTGTTTTAAAGTCTATATTATATTGTATCGTTCATAGTTATTTATCGTTCTTAAGATCTACGGGATATTCTGTCCCATGAATGGACCATGGCTTGTTTAACCAATTATGTTCAGCTATGTTTTATATAAGGCAGTAATGAACATCCTCATGCATTATTTTTTTCCTTCTCTAATTATTTTCTTAGGATAAATTTCCAGCAGTGATGTCATCAGGCCAGAGCACAAACATTTTTATAACTCTTATTGTCTGCTCTCACGTGGCTCCCCCAAAATGTTGTACCCGTTTACGATGCCAGCAGCGAAAGCTGTAAGATGAAGATTTTCGAGCTGCACTGCTTCTCCGTGCAGAAACGTGGCTCGTGTCTCTTTCGTGTTTGTCTGATTTCACTTTTCTAAAAATAACAACTATGGTTCTCTTCATGTGGGTCGTATCTATTGCATATAACCTTTATTAGCTTCACTAAGCCTCGAGTATTTGTGTGGCCTTTTATAAATCACTAATTAACAAGTAGAAGTTGAATATATCCTTACAGCACACCCTTGTTTCCTGCTGGAGAGGGCCAGATGTGACGATAAGTGCTGCAAATCCGGAGATGAACCGGGCGTAGTCCTTGACCCTAAGATGCTCTCTCCACGTGGAGATAGACACAATTATGCAAATTAAAGTGGTCCCTTGTGGTATACAATTTAGTTTAGCAATGAGAACGCTTTGGTGACATCGATTCATTCAGGTTCATTCTTTCATTTTACACATATTTATTGAGTGCCTGCAATGTGGCAGGCGTCATAGTGGATGCTGGGCAGAAAGGCAACAGCCTCTCTTCTCAAAGAGGATGGACTTGGTGTCATCTCTGTTAGGAACATTGATCCTGAAAGATGGGAGGACAGAGTCAGGGCCCTGCTGGAAAAGGAGACATCCAAGTGGCAGTGGTGGTTTCTGAGAAAAACCCACAGGTCTTGGGCTTATGCAAAGGGGACGTGTTGTATAGATACATTGAGGCATGTGCTCACAAACACGTAGGTACGCACGCCCATGCTGCTGGTCTGGGTGCTGGAGTTTGCAGTAGTTCCTGAAAGGATGTGAGTGAAGAAGGGAAGTAGAGTCTGGAGCAAAACTGCCAGGTAACCACAGGCCAGAGACATGTCCCTGCTGGGGAAGGAGGGCTGCCAAGATTTCCATCACAGGATGCTAGATGGGGACTTCAATCTTGGCCTTTCTCCAGCCAGCGTGGGTAAGCTCTATCTAGCAGGGACACGGAGCAGTTGCTATTTGGAATGCCTGTACAGTGACTGTACTGACACCTGCCTCCTGGGGCATTGGTATTTTCCTTTCCAATTTGAAAACACTCTTTGTATATTGTGGCTAGAAACTCTTCGTGGTATTTTATATACCTCGTACATAATTTTCCAATTTCATTTTCCTTTTTTTGTCGTTTTGCTGTTTTTCTTTGTGCAGGTGTTTTACATTTTCACATAGAACAAATCTCTCAATATTTGCGATTTCTTTTCAAAGCTGACAAAGTTATCATTCTGCCACAGATCTGAGAAGCAGTTTGTTCTATTTTTGGTTATTTGTCAGTAATTTGATTTTTTAAAATATAATTTGTTAATCCATCTGGAGTTTATTTAGATGAATGTATAATATTGTCCAAATTATTATGCAGTTTTCCAAGGCAATTTATTAAGTAATTTATTTCTCATTTGATTTGAGGGAAATGAATTGTTTTATTACATGCCGAATCCTCAAATGCGGTTAAGTTTACTTCTTGAGTCAAACACTTTGTTCTGCTATTCTGTTTTATCTCTGCACCGGTACTGAATAATTTTAATTGTTGTTTTATAATATGTTCTAATATCTGGCAGAGCTAGAAACAACTCCTTCCTCCCTTAATTATTTTCTCTTTCAGAACGTTCATTGTTATTCTCATCTGTTTGTTGTTCAAGATTAATTTTAGAATCATTTTGTCGGGTTAAAAAAAAAATTCCCACGGGGATTTTGTATGTGAGCTTTTGTTAAACTATAAATTAATTTGAAGAAAATAGGCATCTTTATAAGACACAGCCTTCACATCCAGATACATGGCATATCCCTCTTTTTGTTCGTCTACTTTCATTTTTCTAAATATAACAGCTCTGTGGTTTTCTTCGTATAGGTCACATACATTGCTTGTTACCTTTATTCTTAAATAGACAGGTACTTTTTCTACGTCCCTCCCACCTTGACCTCAGCATCTATGGACAGGCGAAGCATGCCCCTGTTCTCTTTCCCTCCTTCCCACGGCTGTACCTTGGTATTCCCCATAAACATACAGTCCCAGATTTTCCAAGACAAGTGCAATTTCAAACATCATTTCCTTTAGCCCAGAAAATATGATCACAATAGCTAGAGCCCTTGGAAACTGCCCTTTTTAAATGTTCAGAGCCAGAGTTGGGAGCAGCAAAGGTTTAAAAGCATCAGCCTCAGGGTGGGTAATAATATTCCCATAAACTGTATGCATCAGGGGATGGACCATGATAAGGGCTGTGTGGGCTTCTGCTTGATGGAATGTTCTCCTCATTTCCTTGGGCTTCCTTTGAGTTCTCAATGACCCCCAGATGGCCCCAA
This sequence comes from Perodicticus potto, assembly GCA_963574655.1. Lineage (NCBI taxonomy): Eukaryota > Metazoa > Chordata > Mammalia > Primates > Lorisidae > Perodicticus > Perodicticus potto. Next base: position 11,471 of record CAUYRH010116738.1, read on the forward strand.
GAAATAAGCAGGAAACAGAGGGCCCTCTTCCCCTGTTACCCAGTCCTAAGAACCAGGACATAAAAACCTATGGTCTCAATGTACCAGCGAGGTGCAGAGGTAAGGATGGTCTGCTTGGAGCCAGAGGGGGCACTCCCTGGAGTGGAAAGTCTGTGGTGGCAGTGGGAGGTGGGGAAGGTCTGTATCTGCTCCCGCACTGGGGAGTGGGCACCAAAGTTACGGCTGTGAAGCTATGTGGGGTTGTAGGGCAGCTTGGGAAGAGTGAGCCAGAGCTAAGGGAGCCTGGGGCTTGGAAAACCAACCTGGATAAAGGGATGGCTCTCCGGGGAGCTGCCAGAATTTCCTATCAGAATGTCCAAGGATGTAGAGTCGATCAACCTTTTTCCTACCAGGCCCATGTGGGTCACATACACCATTTGTTACCTTTCTGTTTAAATAGGCAGATACTTTGTAGGGGAAAGAGATGTCTTTGGCGACCCTGCCCAGTCTTAAGCCAACCCAAACACAATCGATCCTTAGAATCATTCAAAGAAAATGTACAATTCCTGGCCTCATCCCCAGAAGTTCCAATTTAGTAGGTATGGGGCAGGGTGTAGGAATTTTTATTTCCAGACGCCTCCTAAGTGATGAAGATGTTAGGCTGTGTGTTGGAGCCACTGGTATGGGACACCTGCTGTATGCCAGTTGCTTGGTCGGGGGTGAGGCTGTGTCATTTCTGTGAGGTTTGGTTTCTTGGCAAGAGGGCAGCCTTGTGATACATGTGTTGTATGTTGTAATCACGTGTCATTACTGTGAGGCTGGCCAAGTTGTTATGATGATCATGGTCGCCTGAGGTCCATGGAATGTTGACCTCTGTGTTGATATGCTAGCAAGGAATGGGATGCATGGTCCAATACTCTGACATTACTATTTCATGTTTTCATTTAATTGAAATGCAGCAAAATGTGGAGGGGAGGGGCTACCCCATACTGAACATTGTACTTAACACTGGGTGAGTAATGGGGCCAATTCTAACTTAGCTCTTGCCCTCATCATGATGAAGACCTCATCATTTAATGTATGAGATAAGCACATACTTCTATTATAAAGCAGTCTCTGAATTATTGCAATAATGGGTGTGGTCACAAAGTGCTACCAGAATGTAGAGGAAGAAAAATTTATTCCAGTTGGCAGATTCTCAGAAGTCGTCTTGGACTATTTTAGCACAAGCAAAATTTCAATCCAATCCAACCTAGGAATCTGTCCCAGACCCAACTGCGAGCACAGCTTAATCCAAGGCCAAGTCCAAAGGCTGTATTCCTGTAGTTCAGGGTTCTGGTCCAAGGTATTTTAGAACCACAACTACCTGGATGGAATGAGGCCTGGGGAAACTGACCAAGCATTAGGAGTCTAACCCTGGGTCATGACCTTTGCTTTGGGGGGATGGGGTGTCCGTGTCATTCTCCCATCCGCTTTCACTTTGGGGATCGAGCCAGCAGGTTCTGTCTTCTCTGTGAGATGTTCAAGCTGTATGCGCTCTGCCGTGCCTGACTCAGATTGCTATGACGGCAGACACAGAGTTTCGCCAACCAGGCTCTGTTTTCACCGCTGCTGGCTCAGGAGCTGGAGCTCGAAGTTCTACCAGTACGTCGCCTCATTCTTTGAGCCTCTTGGCAAATTCATCATCTCACTTGGACATACACGCATCACTATCAGCCCCCAGTGTTGTGGGCATCCTGAGACTGTGGTTCCCGGGGAAGGCGCTGCTTGCCTTTTCCAGGGCGTGGCTTTCTAAGAGAACTTGGGGTTACCCCTTTTGCATTAATTGGCCCTTCTGGTCCTTATGTATGAAGGCGATCTCCCGGGGGATGCAGGGGAGAGGAGCCCAGGAAGAGGGCTACCTGGGACTTGCTCTGCGACTCAGATAAGGCTCCCCCATGGGACTTGAAGGTGGCTCTCCTGGGCTAACTATAAACTCCCCTGAATTAATGTGACCCCTCTGGAGGGAAGTCCAAGCACACTCCCTTACGCCTGTGGTGAATGGTCATTAAGTATTCTTTTCAATGCTGGTGGTCTGAGGCATAACTGGACCACGGCTGGTTCTGGACACCCTGGGTAAAGATGCTCTAATTAAACAGGCTTAGGAAACTTGGCATAGCTCTCTGACAGCTTTCTGAGGGCCTCAAAGACCCAGTGGCCTGGGCCCGCAGTCTTGGGAGCACCTCTTGAGTTACTGGAGAGGTAGTCCCCACTCTTTCTTGAATTCTTCGAGGCTAATGGAAAGGCTTGAGCTCTTGGATCACATCAGGCTAAGGTATTTTTCTTCACAGTAACTCCTGCGTCTGGATGACAAGGTTAGTAAGAGCAGCTGAGGCAAACCCCAGCTGAGCACAGAGGCTGGCTGGGTGGTGGGCACAGCTAGCTGTGGGATCTCACAGGAGCAAGAAGCACTTTTGAGTAGCCTTTGTTGCTTGGGACATGGAAAGACGGGGTCATCATGGCTTCCCTCTGTTCCCCCACTTGTCACAGTTCATCAGAATCCCACAGCAAGGCTCAAGACTGACAGACTATCCCACACTCCAGGCAGAGCTGATCAGCACCCCTAGCCCTGCCTGAGTGTGTCTCTTTCCTAAATTGATCTGTCCACAGAAAATGGCACATCAAGTCACACTTGGCAAACAAACAATCATTTCTACAAATAAGGACGGTTGTTTGTTTGTTTGTTTTTGGAGTCTTCTGGACTTGGAGTCACCTGTTTGTTCCTTGAGGAGAACAGGGAGTGAGAACTAGAGAGCGAGCATTTGTTCTGGGGTCTTGCTTGGTTGACGCCATGCTGGGGAGGAGTCTGGAGACACTCCTCCTGCTGTCCCAGTAAGCTGGCTGAGACTAGGACACACCGCCGAGGCGTGAGTGGAGACAGCCGTCAACTGCAGAGCAGAGACATGCCTCTTGTTCCAAATTCAACCAGAATTGAGTATGCCCCTCCCATGCAGCTACCCGGCCCTGAATTCCATGTCATCACACTGAGTCCTCAAAACAGTGCTATAATTTACAAGTTATTAATGCAGTTTTTATTTTTATGTATGTGGAAAAAGACTCAGTGAGATTAAGCAGCTTTTGTCCCCCTCCCCACCAAAATATATGTCTAGTAAGTGAAAAACATGTTCACACCCAAACTTTTTAGGAAGACTTCCATTTACTCCAACTTTAGCAAGATGGCTTAGTTTGGTTACATATATTTTCTGAAGAATTTATGGTCTGTTTTCAAGATGAAAGCTGAGCCCTTAAAGTATGGACTCAGCTAATTCCCAGGAGCACAGAGCAGGGGCCTCTTCAGTCCTTGTTCTATAAGGTGTCAGAATCTGGCCTGTGCACAGGGCCTTGATGTCCCTGGCTAGCCGCTGCAGAGTGCATGAATAAATATCCTGCTCAGAGTAAGCACCAACAGTAGTTTGAGTGGACATCATTCCAGAGTCAATCACGGCAGCAGGGTAATTCCAGGCAGTGGGTAATCCCCAGAGGTAGCGCTCCTAAGCAGTTCGGTAATTGATATCCAGTAGCTCTGTGGGATGCAGGGAGCAGGATCCAGTTGTAGGGGGCTTATCAGACCGCTCCATGAGCTCCGGTTTAGGATTCCAGCCAGAGACTGGTGGGTTATGAATGAAAAACTTGAAGGAGACACAACAGGACAAAGGATACTTTCATGGGAGGAAATAAAGTGACCATGAGTAGGTGACCCTATGTCCATGTTTTCTTGAGACAATTCCACTATGCATCTTTTGTTCTTGTTAATTGTTAATAGTGCCACCTTTCATTCTCAAGCGTCCCTAACATATTATGGGAAACATACAGATTATGTGGCCTCACTAAACATGGCTCAACAGACTTCATGGTAAGAAAGGAATTGGACCTCAGCTGAGGGAGGGCCCTGAGCCTGAGGTTTGCAAGGCTCTGTGTGATTAACCCCTCCTCCCTCCTCTCCCCTTAGCCCAGCCACTCTTGTGGGAGACTTTGCACTGGGGTTCGCCATGTTGGAATGTCCTGACAAGGCTTCTTCTCATCATTCCTTAACTGTCACCTTCGCAGAGAGGCTGCCTCTAGCCACCTTATTAAAAAGAGCAATCTTTCACTTTTAATTTTCTTCATATCCTTTTCCATAAATGTTATTAGTCAACTTTAGCTGTGGCTTCGACAGCCCCCAAATCTCAATGGCTTGGCTTGCAACAATAAGGATTTAGTTTTCTCTCACATTCCAGCAGGGCTATAAGTCAGGTGTATCTCCGCGGGGTTCTTCAGGCTCCTCATGGCATCTTAATCTGAGACCCAGGCTAAAGGACCAGCCCATGCCCGGCAAAAACTCCTGGGAACAGAGCCAAAGCCCCCAAAACGTTTAAAGCCTCTGCTTAGGAATGCCTGTGTCCTGTCCACTCACAATTCCATGGACCAAAGCTCATCACAAGACCAGGCCCAAAGTCAACAGGGCTAGGAAGAGACGGCTCCACCTATAGGGGTGGATAGCAAGGACGGAGAGGGAATAGGTGGTCGCACACACTTTAATCTACCACGATAAATGACACTTATTCTCTGTGTCGATTATCCAACATCTTCACTAGACTATCAACTCCCTGAGTGCAGAACTGTACGTATCTTGTTCACTGTTGCATCTCCAGTGCCAATCGCATAGCAGGTTCCTAGTATTGGTTTCCTATTTTTCATAGTTATTAGTAATAGTATTAATATTGATGATATGATGTAGACAAAGCCAATATGGTAGGGATGGGAGAGGATTTGATTTGGAAGATGCTTGGCCACCCAAGGTTGATTAGCAGCAGAATTTTCTTCTACGGTCCTCCGCTGGTGGAGTTGTAATGAGGGGTGGCTGAGGCACTGGGTGGGGTGAGTCTGATATAGAAACTCTATGACTACAGCTAGGAAGGATGAGTGAGGGGTGGGAGACTCCATGATGACAGAGAGAAAGGGTAATTGTGGAGCGGGAAGGGGCACATACCACTCAACAGAAGTGATACTGATGCTTTAACAGAGTTTTACAGGTGGACAGAAGGAGAGAACATTCTGGAAGAAGAAAGTTGCCTGGGCAAAGGTGCCAGCATGGAGTTAGCCTTGTAGAGCTGCAAACAGTTCGTGGAATGTAGGGTGCAGCAGTGGGGGGGTGAATAAAGATAAAAGAGATCAGCAAGGGTCTTAGGTCACTAAGAGTCTTTTGTGCCCTTTGAGGAGTTTAGACCTTATCCTCTGAGCATTGGGGAGCCTTTAAAGGGCCCTAACCAAGGATGTAACAGCACAAGGATTTGTGATATTCAGAATTGACCCTAAAGCCAATATGGAGGATGGATTCAGAAGGAGTAAGATTTTGCATCTGAGACCAGGTAGAGTATTGCAATAGGAAGAGGACCTCCACTTACTAGGGATGCGAGGATGTGACAAGTACAAGAGATACCAAAGAGATAGAATCAGCAGAAGTTGGTTACTGATTGGATATGAGAGTGAGCGAGAAGGAGTTGATGTATTTTGCTTAGGCAACTGGGTGTTGTCATTCATGGAGATAAGGAATAAAAGAGGCTTAGGAGGATAGATAAAGACTTCAATTTGGGGCATGCTTCAAGGTGCCAGTGGGGTTTCCAGAAGAGATGTGCTTCAGACAGCTTCACATCAACTCTGGAGCGCGGCAGGAGTGTGTGGAGATCTGGGCTGCTAGTCCTCACTCGAGAGGCGATGGCGTAAAGAGGCAAAGGGTGTGGAGTGGTGACAGGGCCTTGGATAATGGCAAGGCTGAATAATTGTTGATTATTCAACAGATATGTTTTAGGTCCTAGAGAATCTAGGTTCTCCCTGGGAGACATTTAAGGAAGACAACCAGGAGTTTGGTTTGGGACATAGTTGAAATTGCTGCAATAAATACAAACTCCTCATGATCTAAAAGACCTTTTCCATCCTTTTCAGGTAATCTCATGTCCCTGGCTCCGTCCATCTCCTGATTCTGCCACACTGGTCTCCCTTTTCTCCTTCACATACCCCAAGCTCAGTCCCTACCCCAGGGCCTTTGCACTTGTGATTCTTTCTGCCTGGAGTGATCTTCCCTTAGGATAGTTGGTCCCTTGTCATGAGGCCACAGTCTAGAGGCCACCTCCTCAGACAAGCCATCTCTGACCCCCTTATTGAAAGTAGTCCACTTCTTTTTGTTCACCCAGCCTCGTTTTCACTCTCCCCTATTAGAATGTAAACTTCAAAGGGGTAGAGGACTTGCTTACTTGTCTTGGGGGCTGTTTCTCCCGTATCTGGAACAGCCACTGGCACACAGTGGGTACTCCATCACTTCTTCAATACTTGGATAGAGACATTTATAAGACTGCTGGATACAAAGGTCTGGAGCTGGGAGGAGAGGTCAGCCCTTGAGGTATCCTAAAGTTTAGAAGATGACCCTGAACAAGATCCTTTCATGTTTCAATGCGAAAGTCAAGTAGAAGCAGAAAGCTTTCCAATGACTGGCAAGGGATAGTCAGCTGGAGGTGGACAGCCTGGAGGGAGCATCATGGACAACAGAATGGAAGTGTTCCGGGAATGAGAGAGGCCTAGCTCTATTGAATCCCCTGCTCATTCGTCTCAGTTCAACAGTGCTCCAATCCTACCTTCCTAAGCAGTGGGGATTGGGCAGAAAAAAAGAAAAGCAAAACTTGAGCACAATTCCTGGTTTCTGGACGGGGTGGCATCACATATGAATTTAAGAGGATATACTGTGTACTCATGAACTTCTCAGCCAGTATTGTTCATTCATTCTTGAAGCTTCTTTTGGAACATGTGTGAGTTTCTAGAAGGTATCCTTAGCATTCTCCTTAGAACCAAAGCTAAAGTACTGAGCCCTGCCCAGTGACTAGCTTCAGCCCTGATACAAGTAACCTTGAGAACCTCATACAGCCTCCTGGGGACAAAAAAAGTAAAGGAAAACTTCACCAAGGTCCAGTGCCAAAGATGACATTAAGATGCCCTCGAAGAAACTAGACATACCCTAAGCCAGGGGTCCTCAAACTACGGCCCGTGGGCCACATGCGTTGGTGTGAATTGTATTTGTTCCCGTTTTGTTTTTTACTTCAAAATAAGATATGTGCAGTGTGCATAGGAATTTGTTCATAGCTTTTTTTTTCAAACTATAGTCTGGCCCTCCAACGGTCTGAGGGACAGTGAATTGGCCCCCTGTTTAAAAAGTTTGAGGACGCCTGCCCTAAGCTGAGCAGAAAGAGGAGAAAAAAAATTAAGGGTGGCTTTGTAAAGCCTCTGCTTCCAGCTCAGCTGTAATATCCAGCATCAGAGCTCCCTCAGTTTGCTGATCCAGAGAAAGACAATAAAGCAAGAACAATCTGATAGGGCCACTTCTGCTTGAGTGAGCATTGCTGGAGAAAATCACCCAGCCAGGCATATTGGCACTGCTGTAAATCCCTCTCAATCAGGCCTGCAACCATGCCTGGCCATCCGTCTGCGTATCTCAGGTCAGTCTCTTCTCCACCTCTCCGTGGAAACATCCCAAGCTTTCTCCTCTCTCCTTGAACTCATGAACAACCTCCTCCCACCACCTTGCTCTGGAGAATGACCAGGCCTCCCACCTGACGGGCAATGTCATCACCTCCCCAACAGTAGACCTAAACCCATTCTCACACTTCCTCTGTCCTTTCCTGCCTCTTATCATGGATGACCACTCCTCTCTCTCCTTAAACACTAATCCTCCTGTAATTTACATATTAGGAAAAATTTTATCATACCTCCCCTTAGGCTTTAGATCGGGAAACTTCAAACACCTTTAACATCACAGTGAGAAATGCATTTGGATACTGCAAGGCAGTACGCACCTACACATAATTGAAACTTACATTTCACAAATATGTGTTTACTACCTTTAGTCAACACAGATACCTTCCGTGCTCGTCCTTTTTTCGTTTGTCTTGTTTTATTCTGTTTTGTGTTTTAACATGCAATTCATGACACACCATGTCAATTTCGTGACCAGTCACTAATAGGCTACAACCACTGCTTCATACATTGTGCTATGGAGTCTCCTTCACCTCTCGCCTCTGAAGAACCTCAGGCCTGGTGTAATTCACCCTCCTTCTTCTGTCTCTTCAGCCCCTCCCCTTCTGCCAATTGCTTGCCATCAATATTGAAATTTTCTTAGGCCCCTCTCATCTTACAAAAAAAAAAGTCTTTCTTTACACCGCACATCCAGACTTCTTTTGCAGGATGTCTGTCTGCGCTTGGCAGTGGCCATTCCCCATCTCCCAGTCGCTTGTCACCACTACTCCATCCTGCCTCTGAACCTGCTCTCACCAAGCCTGCCAGTGAGCTTCTTGTGGCTGAAACCTGAGGATTCTTTTTTCAATCCAGATGATACATGACACTCAGCAGTTTTTCAAAACAGATGGCTTTTCCTCTCTCTGGAAACCTCTTTCCTTGCCTGAATGACACCACTCTCCCATTTTCCCTCCTACCTCTTAACTGCACAGTTGGTCTGCTCAGCCAGCTTCTGTCCTTTCTCTTAAAAAGTTCCATGCTATCTTTTTTTTCCTTTGCCAACTTGTTAACTCTGTTATTTTAAGGTTTTGCTTTCTAGTAATACTGTACATTTTTCTGTATCTTTATTGATCAATTTCATTCTTTTGTTAGTTGCCTCTTAATTTCCTCAGCCCATATTTCTATTTTTATCAAATTGCAGTTCTTTATATATGGTGCATAGTAAATATTTAACTGGAATAATTTGCAAGTATTTTCTCTCCATTTGTTCCTCACTGTTGAACTTTGGTTCAGGGTGATTTTTGAAATCCACATGTTTTCCATTTCTGTAGTTTGAAATAGCGTTTCCCTAATGATGCCTAATTTTGGTATAATACTAAGAAAGTCCTTTCCTCTAACATTTTGCAAATATTCCTCATATTTCTTCTATGACTTCTCTAGTACATGGAGTGAGGGGATCTAATTTTTTCAGGAACTGGTTAGCTATTTTTCATATATTGATCGATCAAATCTTTCCTTGCTAATTTAAAAAGTCCCCTTTATCATATAAAATTCTTACATTCCTGCAGGAGAAAGAACTGGACTTTCCTTTTCAGTTACATTGATCTCTTGTTTGGAACCAGTACATACAGATTCTATTATTGAAGCTCTGCAGAATGTTTTAATATTTAATATCTCAGTTGGCAAGCCATCCCTCCACTGGGAGGAAGTAGGTGTCATGGTTGGAGCTTGGGCTCTGGAACCAGCCTGAATGGTCCATCATGCCAGCCCCATCACTTACAGACTGTGTGACTTGAACACTTGGACTCAGCTTCTGCCTCTGTAAAATGGGTTAATAACAGTACCCACCTCAGAGGGCTGCCATGAGGAAGCTCTTAGAATGCCAACTAGGAACTTGTATGCTGTTATTCCTTCGCTGTCTCAAGGAGAGCTTGGCTATTTTCACCCATTTATTCTAACAGATGGATATCACAATGGCTATAAGGTCTGAGGGTGGGAGGGGAAGTGGTGTGGATCTTACCTGGAATTGTGTTAACTTTGCACATGATTTGCGGATAACTGTCATCTTAGCAGTAAGAACTCTTTTTATCTAGGAATATAGTTTGTCTCTCCATTTTTAAATTTTTTATGAGTAAAGTTTCGTTGTTTTGTTATATAGGTCATGTCTGTTTATTTTTTTAGGGCTGAATTTAACTTGCCCACACATTGTATATAGGATTGTTTTTTATACTGTAGATGTGTCAAGGAGGTGGGTATATATGTGTATCACCTAAGGGTGGACATAAAATTTGTGTGTATTTTAAAATAGTATACAATTTTCAATTGCACGCAAAACTTTATGGCCACCCTGTATACTATCATTATGGGAGTATTTTTATCAAGATTTATTTAACTAGAATGGCCGTTAGCAAGTTATTTAAGGCTTTAAAGCATGGACCATAAAACAATCTACGTCTTAAGTTTTTTCAGTTTCCTCAGGATTTTCCCTTCACACTAGTTTTGGTGTGAATTTGGTAATTCAGATTTGCCTAGGAAATTCTGTTTTGTCAAGATTTCAAATTTACTAGCCTGTTGTGCATACTATCCTGTTACAATTGAATTATCACCATCATTTTATTAGAGCCTCTGTGTACATGTATCCTCCCTAGTTTTATTTCTCGCATATACCAATCAGAAATTTCTCTTTTATTGGTCTCCTCAGAAGTCAGTCGCGGTTTTTTTTTTTTTTCTGCTTTTATCATTTCCACCTTTATTCTTCCTTCTTCATCTTGTTCAGTTATTCTCTTTGTAGCTCTTTAAGTATAAACACTCATTTCACTCATTTCTTGATTATTTAATAATGAATAAAGCTATGAATTTTCTCCCTACTACAACGTTGGCCTAATACGTGGTATCATCATCATTATAAATAGTTTGTACTGACAGCTTTGGTTTCCTCACTGAACCCAGGAGCTTAGGTAGGAAAGAGTCTTATGAAATGCTAAGTTACTGTGGATTTTTCCTCGTTCTTTTAGGACTGATTTCTGATTTCTTTCTGCTATACACAGGAAACATGGCTGACCGTTTTGCTTTGTGGCAGAATTGATGGGGATTTTCTTATAGTCTAATGTAAGGTCTATTTTTGTAATACTCCATGGGCACCTATAGAGAAGGTTGTGTTCCTTGTTTAAAGACTACAGAGCTTCGGGTAACACATACACCCACGTAACATTCTTCAAATCCTTTTTAGCTTTACTTACTTTTTGACTTCAGGTTAGCATATGGTATTTTGTCTCTTTTAATGCTTTGGGGCATAAAGTATCGTATCTATTATATTTTCATTTTGGAACGTGCCCATCATCCATGTTTTAAATAGCCTGTCATCTTTGGTTTTGCTGTAGGATCTCTGTCAAGATTGTGAAGACTCTCTTTGTCAGCCCCCAAGAAATCGAATTATCATTTCGAAAGCAGTGAAGCCAGCAGTGACAACACCAAAAGAAAAAAAAAATAGGAGAAGGGGATTTTTACAAACCCTTTTTATAATATTTTCTACTCAAAATCCTACTAAATAATAATCCAACATTATGCGATCTTATCTTCCCCTGGATAATCGATGGTGATGAGATCCAATTACCGCTTTTTTTTTCTTTGTCCCTCTTCCGGGACACTGAGAAGCAGGCTCCTCCTATCCCTCTGTTAGAAGCATTACGATGTAATGTACATACGTAATTCTCCAGAGCCAGAAGGATTTGTAGGACCCCACACACTTCCTTTCCTGCCCTCCTCCCCACAGGTCGGAGTACTCTCTTGAGACGGAAGACAGAGCCTTATGGCCACACTCTTGTTCTAAGAGTGACAGTTTATCAGCCCCATCTCTTTCTAGGTACAAAAAAAAAAACAAAAAAACAAAAAAAAACTGTGTCTTGGTAAGCTGTCCAGAAGGCTCCTGGCTTGAAAAAAGGATCATCTAAGAGTCAAGTGTAATATTGTAATGTACAAAAGTCTGATATTAATATTAAAACTCCTTTCCCTTTTTAAAATTCACATTTACCTCCATCACTAACTCTCAAGTGCTGACTGCAATTTGGGATCACCTGGGGAACTTTTAAATAGGAACCACTGGGACTCGGGCATTGGTAAATTTTAACACTCTTGTAACATAAAGTCTGAGCTCTCTTGGCTCATTCCTTTACTTAGGACTCTTCAGAGTCCCTTTATTTTAGATGTGTGCCCTGTCCCAGAGTGAGGGTTCCACATTACTAGAAAGTTAACACGTATATGTTCATTGTCATACATGACGTTTTGTTTTTCTAGCTTCTCCCTCCCTTTATACTTCCTCGTTGTTTCCTTTGAATTTCTTTTTTTCCTTAAATTGACTGCTTTGCTTTTTCCCCTTTGGTAATTTTGAAGATGAACTGTTTCATATTCTATTACTAATTACACCTAACATCCTTTAAAACATGCTCCAACCTGTTCTTACAATTAACCACAGAAACTATAAAAGAGAATTTCTTGCAAGATGAGAAAAATCAGCATTTCTCCTTGTTCCTACTTTATTTCGGTCTAATCTGGAATATTTCACCCTGGAGTTTAGGCAGGAGAAATGTTTCTTCTCTTCCAAGGAGTATTTATTATACTTGGATTCCATTTTATAACCATGTCTGTAGCAATTATTTAAATTCATTGCCATATTGCTTTATTTGTTTATTGCCAGGCTGTTTTTTCATGTTTGTTTGTTTTTTTTTTTTTACTTGTTTTAAACCACAACTTGCCCATACTGGAGGTCTTCATTTTGACTCATCTCTTAATTGGACAGAAAGCATCTTTGGCGCTTTATGAATGTTATGTGAATAGCATATTTTTTGAAGCCTTTGATATGTGAGAGCAGTTTTCTGTCGTCTTTGTTGTTTAATGACATGCCTGGGTCACACCTCTTTTCTACTCTAAATTATTTGGGGGCACTGTGTGTAACAGAAATGCATCAAGGGTCGTGGCCACAGTATTTGTCCCTGTTTTCCAGAACAGATATAGGTGTCCATCTATTTTTATAGACTTTGGTCAGTTTCGTTGGTTGAGCTTTGGAGTGGGATGGGCCTTTGAGGTCCACATGTTCATGTCACCGTCTTTTCAGATGGGATCAACTGTTACTACTCGTTGATTCATTCAGCAAATACTGAACAATCACCAGCAACGTGGCAGACACTGTGGGAGCCATTAGGCAACATCAGACAGGATTTCTGATCTCATAAAATATCTGTGTGTGTGCTGGGGACTGACCATAAATAGCCAAACACATGAACAAGACAATTTCAGATAATAACAAGCAGAGGTGTCATATAGCACTGCTCACATTCCAAAATTGTGCCCCTGGAGCTTTACAGCGTGGCAACCCTAGCGAGAAATAAAAATACAGGGGATAGAGGGATGGAGCCCGGGCCAGGGGCTCAGGCATTATTAATCACATTCTCCTCTGCAGCAAATCCATTGGTTCATTTACTTACAGCCCCACTCCCCTGCCCCCATGATCTTCCCTCTAAAACTGTAGCACTTTTGTTTGCCTTTAATCTACGTGGCTTGTTTTGCAGGCCAAGAGATTTGCTCCCTCTATCTTTAAGGTATTTATTTGCCTTTGGGTTAGCATTCCCCCGTATTTGCATTATTCTCCCAGCTGGACTTCCACAAAGCCAGAGACAGGATAGCCATGTGTGGGTGTCCATGTCCAGCCTGGAGCCCCTCCCACTGCAGTGTGGGGTAAGGCTAGAGGTCAACAGATAGGTCTTCAGAAGACCAAAGGACATCCCCAGCAGGCCCAGTGGGCAGTAGGGTTCTCACCCTGGGAGATAGTGTTGAGGGGTGGCTAAGAGCTTAGTCCTTAGACTCAAACTGCATAGGTTCGAACTTGGCACTACCAGTTACTGGCCATGTGACCCTGGCACATTACACACCCTCTGTGGCCCTCATTATCTTCTTCTTTAAATGGGGTTAATAATAGTACCTACTACCTGGTGTTATAGAGACAGCTAAATTGAGTAATTGGGAAAAACACTTAGAATGGTGCCTATAGGCAGTAAACCCTTGATAATGTATAATAAGCATTGCTATTAAGTATATCTTGCATTGCTGAAAAGCTTTTTCATGTCCTTCTTTCTCCTCAGCTCAAATTCTTTCTTTACTTGAAACATACAGGGATGAAATTGAATGCGTCTTGGGTCTAGGCTCACTTTGCTGAATTTCACAGGAGGGCTTTTTCAGTAGCAGGTTGGAAGAGAAACACCTCACATTAAAAGGGGTAAGATGGGTAGAGTCAGGGAGAATCAGGAAGAAAGTCACCCCTAGGAGTCACCAGTTCCTTGGTTTTGTATGGTTTTTTCCTTTGGCAATCATGTTTTTGTTATTTTTCACCTTAGTTTTGTTACTTAGTATAATTAGTAAGTCAAATATATTCACCTAAGCATTGGTGTTATTATATTAACACAAAACATCAATATGAATGTTAGACTTCCGGGCAGCGCATATAGCTCAGTGGGTAGGGCACCAGCCACATGCACCGAGGCTGGCAGGTTTGAACCCAGCCTGGGCCAGCTAAAGCAACAATGACAACTGCAACAGAAAAATAGCCAGGCATTAAGGTGGGCGCCTGTAGTCCCAGCTGCTTGGGAGGCTGAGGCAAGGGAATCACTTAAGCCCAAGAGTTGGAGGTGGCTGTGAGCTGTGATGCCACAGCACTCTACCCAGGCAACAGTTTGAGGATCTGTCTCAAAAAAAAAAAAAATATATATATATATATATATAATTAATAAAATAAAAAGAAATGGACTTCCGTGTTTATCCATGTTCATTTTTAACCTAATTTGCACTTTTGTGTATTGCAAAATGTTTAGAAAGAACCTATAGCGTTTTTACAGTCAGAAAAATGAAAGGTTAATTCATTTTAAAAACATATCACCCAGAAACCTACTACCTTAATGCAGCTTTTTATTTGGGGGCTCATGTCCAGCCTTTATCTACACATAAACAAACATTTAATAGCTATAATCAGAAGTACACATATAATTTTATGATCTACTGCTTTGCTTAAAAAAAAGTTTAACACTCTTTCTACGGGGTCATATTTATCACTTTAATGAGTGTGCTCAAACTGCATCACATTAAAAGCTATAATTTACCTCACATTATTAGGCTGACATAGTTTGTTCTCATTTTTTTTTTCTCTGTAATAAAATTATGTCACTGTACAGATCTTTGCCCAGACAGCTTTTTTTTTCTTGTAGTTTTTGGCCGGGGCCGGATTTGAACCCACTGCCTCTCATATATGGGGCCAGCGTTCTACTCCTTGAGCCACAGGCGCTGCCCCCTTCCTTTTTTTTTTTTTTTTTTGAGACAAAGTCTCACTTTGTCACCCTCGGTAGAGTGCTGTGGCGTCACAGCTCATAGCAACCTCAAATTCTTGGGCTCTAGCGATTCTCTTGCCTCAGCCTCCCAAGTAGCTGGGACTACAGGCACCTGCCACAACACCTGGCTATATTTTGGTTGTAGTTGTCATTGTTGTTTGGCAGGCCCGGGCTGGATTCGAACCTGCCAGCTCCAGTGTATGTGGCTGGCGCCTTAGCCGCTGAGCTATAGGGGCAGAGCCCAGGCAGCACTTTTTCTTTTGAATTACTTCTTAAAGATTATCAAGTCAAAGTATTTTAATAGTTTTGCGGCTTTTGATAAGAACTCCAATACTCCCCATCAGAAAGGATTATATCCACTTTACTCCACAGCTCGCAATAAAGGCAGTTTCCACGTGTGAGTTTCCATGAAGTCTCCACTATTTGAGTTTTATAGTTTTTCTTTATTTCTTCCTAGTAAAATGGACAGTGTTATCATATTGATTCCATTTTTTCTCATATGAATCATCTCAGCCTCATCTTGATGGTGTTCTTAGATAATTATATGAGCTCTAGCTTAATACTGATATTTTTCTATTTCTCCCTTATCGTAGTTGCTGCAATTATTTTTTTCATTCTATTATTTTCCTTTTTTGGTTTAGTATTTGTTTTTCCACCGACAGCACTTTTCTTGCCTCATCCTTGTTTCAGGGTCTGTTAGGAATTGTTGCGAAAAGGGTTTAAAATAAGGAATTTTCAGAAGGTTGGATCCTTAGGGTGAATGAAGGAGGGCACAGTCACAGGACTGGACAGGGGAGCCCAGTGAGAAGCTGTCACCTCCCTCCCCCAGTTTCCTTAGAAGCTTCAGTCTCTAAAGGATGGTGTTCCCAGACCTCCTCAGTATAGTGGGGTAGCGTGGGGTGGTCAGAATGCCCTTGGCACGCCTGTCATTTCCCCATCAAAAACATTTTAAGGAGAGAAATGAACCTGGACTGTCTCCACCCTGATTGCCCCCTGGAGATTTACCACCACTGTGTCATTAAGCAATGTCCTTTCCTCCTGATGCAAACCAAGCTAAGGGAGGTTAGGAGCTGTGACTGCGCTCAGGCATGAAAAATGGGTTTCCCCATGCCCCGCCCCCGCCCCGCCCTCTGGGGCCCAGAGCATGTAGAGACTGCCCTGGTGAGCATGCCGACCAAGGGGTCAAGAGCAGACCAGGTCTGCCACGTCCACCCTTTACCAAAGGGGCCCCAGTATTAAAGCCAGCATGGAGCCCAGCATGGCCCCTGCCTACAACCCTGCCAAGCCCTTGTGCCGCCCTTTCTTCTCGTTGCTCTTTAGACTAAGAAGATGTTCCCCCGCCAGCCCTCCATGTCCCCGCAGAATGTTGGGGACGGTCATTGACCTCCCCTGCTCTTCTCTTGCAGTTTCCTGCTTCTTCAATTTCACCAGCCCATCCGGGGTCGTCCTGTCTCCCAATTACCCAGAGGACTACGGCAACCACCTGCACTGCGTCTGGCTCATCCTGGCCAGGCCTGAGAGCCGCGTCCACCTGGCCTTCAACGACATTGATGTGGAGCCTCAGTTTGATTTCCTGGTCATCAAGGATGGGGCCACTGCCGAGGCCCCGGTCCTGGGCACCTTCTCAGGAAACCAGCTCCCCTCCTCCATCACAAGCAGTGGCCATGTGGCCCGTCTTGAGTTCCAGACTGACCACTCCACGGGGAAGAGAGGCTTCAACATCACCTTCACCAGTGAGTCCTCTCTCTGTCACCAGCCGGCCGTCCCTCTGAGTGTCTGCCTCCCAGACAGGACGGCCCAGCGTACTCCCTGGGAGGATGGTTAATGTGGGTCCCCAGGGTGTCGCTGGGCTGCAGAGCCCGGCCCGGAGCTCCCAGCATGACCGCAAAAAGGCTGGTTGCCAAGCAGGTCACTTCTTCTTGGCGGTCACTCTCTTTACAGCATTTATGCCCCACGGTGTGATAACGTGTACATGAAAGGAGGCAGGGGCTTCATGTCTCCTGCCCACTCTCCCCCTCCTAGAAGGCTCTGCCAGAAGGAGAGAGGGCCCAGGGGCAAGAAAGCCTCTGCCGTGCTCTCTCTCCGCAGCGCTCCTTAGCTCTGGTCCTTCTGAACGGCTCCCCCAGTCAGAAGGCAAGTCAGAAACAAAGGTCTGAAGCAGCATTTCTGTTTGGCTCAGAGGCATAGCAAAGCCACCTCTCTGAGCCTTCCTTCACCACCACCCCAGGCCACCATCTGAAAGCTGTCACCATCCTGGGTCTCTTCTTTAGAAGCGACTTGAAGCTCAGCAGCAATTACTTTAATTTCTGTATGTGTCGGGGTTACAGTAGGGGTAGGGCAGGGACAGAAGCTTAGGAGGCTGCAAGTAGCAAGCCACCAAAGACAGCAAGAAGTGGTTATCAAGTCAGCAGAAGCTGTACATCCAGTGAACTTGGCAGAGAACTAGTAGAGCTGGGTCTGCCTGATCAGCTAACCAGACGCTTTCCCTGAGGCTGCTCGTGAAGGGCAAGTCCTTGACGCAAGCCGTGTCCCACACCACAGATGCGTGTGCAGAGCTCATCTCTCCAGTGCTCTGTGACAGGCCCAAGCTCCTCCAGCCCCACGCCCAGCCTTGGCAGAGAGAGCTTGTCCCACCTGTCCCATGAAGGACCTCATGGGCCCTTGGAGACCCCAGATTCCAAAGGCCCACCCAGGTTAAAACCCACTCCCCTTACCACCTTTCTTCGGGACACTCAACTTGCTAGAAACAGACAGGGTGTGTTCTCAGGGTGTGTCCCCTGCAGGGGACTCCTGTCCCACCATCTGTAGTCAGAAAGAAGCAGAACTGAAGCCCAGTTCTAGCTTTCTGGTCTTCTGGGTCCAGCACTGACAGGGCCAGCGTTTAGCTGCTCTGCCCACCTCCCTGCTCTCCCCAGAGAAGGTGCACTCTGGAAAGGAGTATTACCCATCCATCTACCCCTCAGCCCAGACAGGGCCTGGGGTGTAGAAAGGACCAGCATATCTTTATTAAATGGAAAGATCCAGGAATGACTAGATGCTCTTTGCTAGCCTGGCAGGGATGGGAAGAACAGGGCTGAGAGGTGTCCCAGGGAAGCCCCCTTATCCGGGTGAGAGCTGAGAGGGAAATCAGATCCTACTAAGTCCTCACTTCCCAGGAAAGGACCAAATGCTGAGTCCCGGAAAGGAGAAGATAGAAGGTGGCCAGAGGTTGTCACTTGGAGGGCACTTAACTAGCATTTCTGGGGATCGAGCTCTTAACTAGCATTTCTCTCCAGGGTTTCTTCACCCTTGTAGAAATGACACACTTCCAATGTGTAAACACTAAAGATATGGGACAGGTCAAAGACGAGCTATTAACTTCCACTCCGAATCCCCCCAGCCAGAAATGATTCTTGCCAACTTTTGGGAAACCCTATTATCAGACATTTTTCTGGGCAGTTACACAGACAGTTATATAGACAGACGGTTGTATGTATAGATAGAAATAATTTTTTAAATTATTTCTAGGCTCCATTCTAGACTTTCTGAGTCAGACTTTGTAAGTGGATGAGGCCCCAGAATCCCCATTTTCACAGGCTTCTGGGGTGACTTTTCTGTAGCCAGCGAGCAGTGGTCCTTGGACAAGCATTGGGACTGACACAGTGTCCCCCATAGGGCATTAATCTCCTCCCACACCCCAGCTAATGGGCATCAGGCTGAGCTTGAATTGCCCAATGCCAGGGAGCTCCCCTCCGCAGACACCCCTCTCCATAGCTGGGGAGCATTCAGTGAGTTCCCCTATGTTGACTTAAATCTCTGTCCGTGGAACAAGGATCAGTGGTCCCGTCTGCAGCCCCAGAGCTCCTGGGAATAAACCCAGTCTTTCCTCTGCATGAGCACAATGGCCAACAATGACACTAGGTGTCATTTGCTGGGCACCTACTGTGTGCTGGACTCTGTGCTGAGCACACTAGAGTCATCACCTCTAGCCTGGCAGCAAAAATTCCATAGGGCAAGATCTGTCCCTTTTCACGTGTGAAGAAACTGAGGTTTGAAAAGGTACATAAGTAGAAGTGGGCAGGATTTAAGTCCTTTTGCTCTCAGATGTTGGAAATAGCTCCATATGCTTGCTTTGTGCATTTGTGCATGAGCATTTGTGCATGGATCTGTGCATGCGCAAGTGTGTGTGTGTGTGTGTGAGAGAGAGAGAGAGAGAGAGAAACTGATAGGACTGTGAACAGAACAGAAAACACCTAGACTTCTGGGCGTCACGCACCACTTTTCTTCCCACTTCATATTTCTAAATGTCTGCGCAACTTCATGGTCATAATTCCTAGTCAAGGAAGGTTGAGAGACTCAGGTCTGGGCTGACATAGACTTTCAGAGGGGTGGGTGCTGGGGCCTGAGCCGAGGCCCTGTATGGCATCATGATAGCTGTCACCGTGTCAAAGGCTCCTGAAGTTTCTCCCCAGTGGGAAGGATCACTCGGTTTACAGGTCTCTCGCCTTCAGCAAGATCCAACAGCCTCCAGGAATTGGGTTCTTTAATGTGGCTCATATCCATGACACCGTGGTCGCCATCCTTTAAACAGCAGGGATGCAAACAGGGCCCGGCCTCAGAGACATTTACCCTGACAACTGTGGCCCCGGATGGGAGAAGGCAGGGAAGGTATTTGGTGGAGGCAGAGCAAGAGAGGGTGTCTTTCCCTGCAGCAAAGGGAAGGAGGAGGGGGCCAGACACTTACGGCCTGTCAGTTGCTGCATCAGACACTCTCCGCTGTCATATTCACATCCACTTTCATCTTATTTCTATCTCGGAATGGCCCTGCAAGTGATCAGGAAACTGAGGCTCAGCAAGATGACACAAGTGGCCCAGGACCATGTAACGAATAAGAGGCCAAGCACGATTAAATCTGTGGTGTTCTCACTCTTGCTTCTCCCGCCCGACAACAGGGCAGAAATGAAGGAAGTGCCTTTGGTCGGGTTAATTCCAGGGCACCTCCTTTAGGACACTTAGTGTCTGGTAGTGTCACAGGACTCGGAGTCCAGGTCACCTGAAGCATAAATGATGCCATCACTGTCTGAAGTGAAGAAAACATGGATTGGATTTGACACTGGGGAGAAAGATCAGTTGCTAGGCCACATGGAGCCTCAGTTTCCTCATTTGTAAACTGGGGTAACAACATCTGCCTCATACTCGTTATGTGAAGTAAGTGAGCTCCCGTGAGGGACATGCAACACACCGTCTGACCTACAAATGCCGTCAGCATGCAGTTGGAGGGGGTGCTCGGGAAGGCAGGAGATCAAGTGTAACAAGCACCTGCCACGTGCCGGGCCCTGGGCTATCTCTCCCTCCCACGGGGCGGCTCTTGGGGAAGGTCTAGAGTTGACCATCCTAATGGAGCCTATTTTTTCTGGGGGGGGTCCTTCTGCACACCAGCTCTGTCTGACCACTGCCCTTGTCACCCATCTGCACAGCCTTCCGACACAACGAGTGCCCAGATCCCGGTGTTCCTGTTAACGGCAAACGGTTTGGTGACAGTCTGCAGCTGGGCAGCTCTATCTCCTTCCTTTGTGACGAAGGCTTCCTGGGGACACAGGGCTCAGAGACCATCACTTGCATCCTGAAGGAGGGCAGCGTGGTCTGGAACAGTGCCGTGCTGCGGTGTGAAGGTGCGTGGCTGCGGGCCCAACAGTGGTGGTCCCTTTTCTCATCCCCCAGAACCCTCCTGCCCTCACGCTGAAGTATCATGGTCTTTGTGGGACTATTTTGCATAGGAATGTGAATTGTACTCAGAGATTAAAGTGGAGAAACTGGCTCTGAACTGTCAGGCATCAAAAACATTTCTCCTTTCAACCCGGAACTCTCTTGGCGTGGCAGCCGCTAACAGCCCTGTTCGCAGCTCCTGCCCAGGGGGGCCCCCGGCAGCCAGGAGCAGCCTTGGCAGCTCTGTGAGTTTTTGTGTCTTTCAAGCTGCTGCCGTGCTTGCCTTCTGTCCACACCTAATTTCCCCCCATTCCCCAGGATATCTCCCCATCTCGGCCTTTGCGCCCCTGTTAAATGCTGCCTTGATGCCTTTGTGGTCAGTCACTAGGACACGCAGGCCAGAGCTGCCAGAAGAAACATGGCTTGAAGCAAACACAAGGCTTATTATGCATCCCCTCAATCCTGCCTCGCCACACAGGACAGGTTTTTACTCAATTTTACACACTAGCCATCTGTTCCACCAAACTATGAACAGTTAGAAAACAGATTAAGCTTCCTGAGGGCAGGGAGGAATAAGGTCAAATTTGTGTGCCAGGCTGAGCATGCACAGTGGCTCATGCCTATAATCCTTGCACTCTGGGAGGCCAAGGCTGTGGTGACCTCGGTAGTTTGAGACTAGCCTCTAGTAAAAAAGAATTTGACCCCATCTCTACTAGAAAAAAAAAATGAGTCATTTTTGACTCACTGTGGTGGGTGCCTGTAGTCCCAACTACTCAGGAGGCTGAGGCAGGAGGATCACTTGAACCCTCCTGTTTGAGGAGTTCGAGGTTGCTGTGAGTAGACTGATGGCCACTGAACCCTAGCCTGGAAAACAGAGTGAGACTCTGTCTCAAAACAAATGTATGTACCAAACACAGTACCTGGCACAAAATAGGTGCTCAATAAATATTTGTGAAGATGGATGAGTAGTGAGTGTCCCCGAAGGCTGTTTGAGGGCAGTGATGGTATCCAAGAGGCAGGGGGTGTGGTCCTCTCTTTGGGGGAGCCCCGGGTCATGTGGTGGGCAGAGAATAGAAACCTAAGAGACCTCTCAATCTACCCAGTCCACAAAGCCAGATCTGAGCACCTGGCCACGAGTGGGATGGACAGACTGAAGAGGGGGAAAGCCGCACCCAGAGTGGACAGGCAGGTAGCTGGGAGGGGTGAGACCACTGAGAACTCACTGCATGCAGCAAGGGGTCCAGGGCAGCTTCCAGGTCAGAGAGGACGGGGCTGGAATCCTGGCAAGTTGTACTTTGCCCTCTGAGCCTTTGGTTTTTATCAACTGAAAAGCGAAAGGAGGTAATAATAAAACATGCACAGAAAGGACAGTCCCTGGCACGCAGTAAGTCCTCATGAACGTTACTGTGCCCTCACTGTCGGCTTCATATCCCTGCACCTTGAATGTTGTTTGACTCACTTGGGCTGGGGGCTCCCTAATGGGAAGTGTCCGAGGAAGACCTCCAGAGCCCCGACCCCTGGCTAGACTGCCTGCTGTCTCCACCCACCCACTTACCAGCCAAGTCACCCCAGGCGAGAGACTTGATCGCCCCATCTGTAAAATGCAGATTGATAATGGGAACCTCCTGCGGGCTTATCATGGGCCTGTGCAGCTCCTGGAGCAGTGCCTGGCTGAGAGCACTCATTAAGGGTTGGCTGTTAGCATGAACTTGATTTTAACCGTTTCTTTATTGGGCTGATCGGATCAGTGTTCTATTCGCTCCACTTTAAGGGATCAAGTGATGCATTTTCATCCTTCCAGGTACCTACCGCAATTGAGATGTAAACAGACTTTACTCTCTGACTTCTAAGATTCCCACAATGTGGTCCACAAAACCGCAACCGCCCCTCTTCCCCAGAGCAGTCAGCACTTTGGAAGTGGGATAAGCTTTGGGGTTAGAGAAGGAACATGAAACGCACAGCTCCAGCCCTCCCCAGCTGTGGAACTGATGGGCTTAGGTTAGCTAACTCCCAGGCCTCAGCTCCCTCGTTGGCAGGAGGGGGATAATCTTTCATATCTGATGCAGCCGTTTGCCAGAGAAACAGATGACCAAGCAAAGGAGTAGACCGTTCAGAACCTGGTCTGAGAGTTGTCAGTGGCATTCCAGCAGCCATCCTTCGCCTTGCCCTTGCATGCATCCATCGCCTCCGATTTCTTGGGTTTTCTTCATGTTGGTTCTTCCCTCTGACATCTTCCCTGCTTCTGGAGCTCACCTGATCTCTCCCTTCTCCTAATTCCTATTGTTCTTCATGGGCTCACCACTGGACCACTCTATTGGACACTTGGTCTTGCCATTATTACATTTTTCTTTACTGGTTCCATGTACCTTGGTCCGATCTCCCCACCAAGATTGTGGGCAGTTCCAGGGCAGAAGCCCAAATCCCCAATGCCCTTGACCCTGCAGGGCCTCAGTCCCAAATGAGTCAACCCCAATAAAGAAGCCTTGGGACTTGGTAACTGCTGGATCCTTCCCTCCACTCCCCGCACTCCTGAATCAGGTGCTCCTAGACCAGAGCTCCGTTGATGCAGTGAAACACTCAAGACCACATAGGAGCACATGAGAGAATTTGACCTTCGTTAATGGATCTTTGAGTGGCTCGCTATTTCATAAGCAAAGTCTTAATTTGAAAATTAAAATGGTCTTATTCATTGTGTCCCTGGAGGGGGAATGCTGCAGATTTGGGAGTAGTTGGCAACAGAAATAAGAGGCAGCCTGTTGGGGGAGCTCAGGGGGAGCCTGCTCGGTTTGCTGAGACTGATGGGGCACGTGACGCCAGCCAGGTTGTCAGGGATCTGAGGAGCAGCATATCAGAGAGGCAGAGCAAGGGCTAGAGGCCACCCACAGTGGCCGAATCCAGCATTCAAACCCCAGAGAGACCTGGGTCTTTTTTTTTTTAAGTCCCTGGGATCCTGCCCCTCCTTCTGTCCAAGCTATGGGAGAGCCTTGCTTTGTAATTAGCATCTTTATCTTTTCCAGTTTTTTCGTTTTGTTTTTGATTAAGTATCTCCACCTTGTGGACAATTAAATGCAGAAGCTAATGGTCTTTTTGAAAATCTTTTAATATATGCTAAGAGCCACTTAGCTTTCGAGAGGCTATAATAGGACAAGGGAGAAGATGGCTTCTCCTAAATTTAGAAAGAAGGATGATCATCCAGCAGATCTAACGCAGGGGGTGACTAACTTTCTCTTAAAGGGCCAGATAGGAAATATTTCTGACTTTGTGGTCCATAAGGTCAGCTGTCACAATGCAAAAGCAGCCTTAGACAATATGTAAATGAATGGGGCAGATTTGGTGGGGTCTGTGATCTAGAGTTTCGAAATCAGTTTAAAAGCACAAATTTCCCAAGAAAGATTTCTGAGTAGTAAAGGCTGCTACACAAGAGTGCCTGGCTAGCTCCCTGCCACCCGTGCGTCTCTTCCTCGTCTCTTTAAACACTCACAGACACCAGGCACACTGGGAGGCCCAGGCAGGTGGATTGCTTGATCTTAAGAGTTCAAGACCAGCCTGAGCAAGATCGAGACCCCATCTCTAAAAATAGCCAGATGTTGTGGCCGGCACTTGTAATCCCAGCTACTCAGGAGGGTCAGGCAGGGGTTTGATCCTTGAGCCCAGGAGTTTGAGGTTGCTGTGATCTGTGATCCCACAGCATTCTACTGAGGGTGACAATGTAAGAATCTGTCTCAAAAAATAAAAATAAACAGTCACATACAACTGGGGTGGGGGCAGTCAAGGATGGTTTCTTTTTGCATACCTTTGACCTTAAAGGAGAAACCAAATAATCATGCCCCACTATGTTAAGTGTTTTGCAATTATCAACTCAGTTCAGCCTTGCACCAGACCTAGAAAATAGATGTAGTATCACTCCTGGGACACAAAGGGGTGAAGTCACTTGCTTGTACCTGATGGAGCCAGAATTCAAATTCGAGCTCTTGGCTACCCTGTCACTGTATTTTTCTCAAATTATATCACTAGAGAGACTATGACTTTCAACGGTTTTATGAAAGACTTAAAAGCTTCTGCAAATAGAAGGAAAGCAAGTTTTCTACTTGTCACATCCCCGTAGAAAATTAAAACCAAAGGAAACATATTGCCTATCACAAAAGACAATGAAGGCAGGACAGCACATAGAGGCAACAGAAATTGACAGCATAAGACAAAATGACCGGGCAAGCCAAATATATCAGTTATGACAATGAAGGTAATTAAACTCCCTATTAAAAGACAAAGCCTCTGAAGCTGAATTAAAAAAAAAAAAAAGTCTGCATACATGAAACAGAAAAAGGCAATAAATTATCTACAGCAAGTATGTATTTTCATTTTTTAATTTTCAAAGGAATATTTGGTATTTGTAGAAATTTCAAATGATGCACAAGTACAATAAAGTTCAGAGTAAAAATACTCATTTCGCAATCTCATTTCCCGGAGGGAAATGGTCTAACCAGTTTGGTATAAACACATCCATGTATTTTTCTCTATCTGTATACCAAATGTGTTACTTTTCTAATTAGAAGAAAACTCAAGTCCTATAATAAAGAAAGAAGATCAATTTTCCTCATCCCATAAAGAAATCTGAAGGAAGGAGAGCTGGAGCTTATCTGGTCCTCCAAGGAAAATTTTTAGGGTAGTTAGTGAGTGTCTCACAATCTTGTTGCCATTTTTGTGACAAAGATATAATTGTGCCTTATGCATAAGAATCTGAAAAATAGGTGAATTGACTTGCTCCAAATCACCCAGCTAGTGATAATTGAGCACTTACTATGTGCTAAATACTAGGCCAAGTGCTATGTTATTGACTCGTGAGGTACCTACGCTTCTTTGCTATATGGACATATTGCATAGCGGTCAAGTCTGGTGTTTGGAGGTAGCTCTCACGCAATTAGTGTACATAGTACCCATCAAGCGATTTCTCTTCCTACACCTCTCTGCTGCTCTTCTGAGTCTCCAACATTTGGAGTCACCCATTCTCTGTGTCCTTATGTCCTCAGTATTTAACCCACTCATACATGAGAACATGTAGTGTTTGACTTTCTGAGTTATTTCACTTAAGGTAGTGGCCAGTTCCATCCCTATTGCTGCAAAAGACATTCTCTTTTATGGCTGAGTATTCCATGGTGTGCGTGTGTGTGCGTGCGTGTGTGTG
>CAUYRH010116742.1:0-18029 GCA_963574655.1 Perodicticus potto
TGCAACCTGCTGTCCTCCCTGTGGGAGGGGCCGGCTGCCCCTCCGCCGTTCAGGGGGAAACAGTTTACAGCAGTTTCCGCGGTTATGAACTATATTTCAAACACAACAATCCACCAAATCACTGTGCATTGCCAAGTGCTCATCCACTCCTACAATTCACACCGCGAAAGGTCCAGTACTCCCTCCCTCTCACCTGCTGACTGGAGAGTGATGAACTACCGGACTGTCACCGCCGCCATCTTCCGAAACCCCCCCCCCCAGATCAGCATTCTTTTGGGACTAGGTGGGAATATTTTGCTCTTAATTGTGTGGCAACTAGTCTCCACTTAAGTGGCCTTCGTGGAGTTCTGTCTTTCTCTGTGAAATAGGGATTGTAAAAGTAACTCACTTCATCTTAGGTTTTGTGACAATTAGCAAAATAATTGACATAAAGTGAACTTGCAAAATGTATTCTGTATGTTATCCAGAATTTAGTCTTTCTATTGCACTTTATACTTTTATAAATTTATCTCCATATATTTTCCTATTTGACCTAATTATGAGCATTATGAAATAGATAAGATTGAATAAATCCACCCTACTTTGTGCGTGAAAGAATTATTTAATTTCTTTATTTCCAGAAGATATGAGTACCTTTGTAAAAATAAATTTAATACAACAAGAGTCATAAAAACATCACCTGATTATCAGAGTTGTGAAACTAATTAGTAACAAACCAAGGAAATGTTCTCAGGTGTCTGGAGTTTCAGTCTGTTACTCAACTGCTATCCCTTTTAGATAGATGATTCTCAAAGAATGTACTTGCAGTCTATCCCAAAACCATGAGAAAGGTTGTATGTATAACTATGTAAGTGCATTTTGATTAAGATATTTAGCAAAAAATTCTAATTTTTACTTTTTTATCTTAAAAGTAAAAATTCTAATTTTTAGTTTTAAATACTTAAAAAACATTTTTGAATCAAATCATTTTAATTGAGCATTAATGATTGACTTTTAAATAAAGAAGAGGAAACCCATGAAACTTTCTTAATAGCTGTACATTAGACTGATTGTGTTCCCAACTTATAACATCTTTTTCCTCAAAAATATTTAAAAAATGATTAAAAGAACTCAGTTCTTCCTAACAAAAACAGTAATTGTCAATGAAAAACCATATCTTAGTATGGTTTCTGTATTCTTGCTTAGGAAGGGAAGGACTTGGTGTTCATGTTATGTGAAACTATAAACCTAATATAAGACCCCAAGAGCATAGATTCTTTCTAATCTCTTTTCTGAGTGCAATAGAACAGTTTCTTCCATTCTCTGGCAGTTCCCTCAGAGTAACATAGAAGCTGTGCTGTAACGTAGTCAGTTAATTTGCATTACCTGTTTGCCAGCTACCCTTCTGTGTAGGCGCCATAGCATGTGGGAGATATAAAATAGGAATTGGTGAAGATAACAGACTAAACGTGGAATAATCCCATTTTAAAATCAGTCTCTCCCTCTAGACAGATTTCCCCAAGTGCTCCCTTACAGTGTACTTGTGAAAAAGACTATCAAATGCTCTAAGTGTGTGCAAAAGGAACGTGAAGACTTGAAAGTAAAAACAAGCGGGACATGTGACATACAGTTAGAAAATACTTTGATCCATTTGCCTTTGGATCATTTTAAGAAATAGCTAATTTTCTTTCTGTCATTGGTCAGAACAAGTGGTTTTATTTTATTTACTTATTTTTTTGTAGAGACGGTCTCACTTTATCACCCTCAGTTGAGTGCTGTGGCATCACACAGCTCACAGCAACCTCCAACTCCTGGGCTTAGGCGATTCTCCTGCCTCAGCCTCCCAGTAGCTGGGACTACAGGTGCCCGCCACAACACCCGGCTATTTTTTTGTTGCAGTTCCACTGGGGCCGGGTTTGAACCCACCACCCTTGGTATATGGGGCTGGTGCCCTACTCAATGAGCCACAGGTGCCGCCCCGCAGTGGTTTTATAAGGAAGAAAGAGTTTTGGGTGTTGGTAGTAAAAGGAGGAAGATCATTTATAGCTAATCAACAATTTTCTGACTACTTGTAGAGAATGTTTTACTACATAAATTGTTTCCAGTATATTAATTAGCATAAAGTACAGTGTAAGAATAAACCCTTTCTTATTTAATTTAAAGTTAAAACCTTTTCCCTCCTAGCCTCAGGGCTGTTGCAGGCTGGAAGATGGCAGTGAGGAGGTAAGTAGAATAGCTTTCCTGTCTGTGTTGGTATCTAGTGTTTTGACTGCTCTGTCTCTGTGTGTTGGGAAAACTGTGTCCTCCAGGATTTCAAATGGGGGAGAGGAGGAGATACATGCGTATAAGAAGTGAGGAATGGTCTCTATTCAGCTAAACCAATCCATTGGTTTCTTTTCTCTGGTTCTGGGAGATACTGATTTTTTTTTCTTTTATCTCTTCCTTCCCTCTTCATAAAAATAATACCTCAAGATCTCATATCTCTGCAGTTCCTTTGGGACAGATATTTGGACAAGTTCCTCTGACTTGTCATTTAAGACATGTCCCTTGGCTTCCGGGACATCTGGTAGGACTCCTCCGACTTCTGTGTCTCCATGATTCTGCCTCAAGTCAGCCCTCTTGAGAACATGAAAGATAATGCTAAACTCCTTTAGGCTCACTCTCTTATTCTGGCTCTCACTTTCTCATATCCCATATGAAAAGCACACAGTTTTTGATTCTACAAATTCTTGAGGAATAAAGACTTTCTCTACCATGAGAAAAACTGGCTTGTGGCAATCAATCATCTCTTCGGCAAAGTCTCTGTTTGATCTTAGCATATTAGGTGAACAGAAGGAAAGTTCATTTTTCATGCATACATTTGGCGGGACTGTGTATGATAAAAGAAAAAGTGCTTTCTATTATGAAAGTTTTCATTATTAGGTTTATCTGAAAACAATTTTTTTACTATAGGAGAACCAGGAATTCTATGGTTCCCTTCACAGTTATTGAGTCCCTCCTGTTACAAGCCTTTAATTCCAATGAAATGTTCCAACTGTCTTTCATTGGCCGTTCCTGCTATTTTCTGTATCATTCATACCACAGCTCAGAAGAGAAAACGGTTGCACTGTTAATGAGACTTGATAGCTTGTGTGCTCCAAATGTGAAGCAAGTGAGGATTTAAGGAATGTCCACCATGGTTCTCGTTTTTGCATTTGGATACAAGAGATAATATGCAGAGAAGGAGTAAAGATGCAACAAATGTTTGTGTAAACATGGGAAACTAGAGAGGGTGACCCTTAAATTTTGACATTCGAAAATTATTCTCTGAAGCAAAAACAGCAATGAGCAGGAGTTCTTTGTGTTTTTATGCTAAAATGTGAATCATATATTAAGGAATTCTGTTCATTTCCTTCCCACTGAGCACTAATGACATAGATATAAGGAATCTGAGGGGAGAGGAATACCATGATTTTGCCCCGGCTGTAATCCAGAAGATCTGGGTTTAGATTCTAGCTCACTCGCATACAAACTGGGACAATTAAAATCTACAAGGCTATCTTTCCTGCTGATAGGACAGGTGGAATCAGATTGATTTATTAAGTTGTGCTTAAAGTGAAATAAGACAAATGCAAACCTCTCGGAATGTAAACATTAAATAAATCGCAGCTATCATCATCATTATCATCATCATCTACACTGCATCATTATTTTAAAACTTCACCAAGAATAACTTTCTGAGTAGTGTTTGATTTATTTATCTGTATATCATCTACATATTTGTCATCTTGATGGTAATATCATCATGAATAATATCATCAATATTCATCTCCAAAGTGATAAACATGTAGAAAATAGAGGTCAAGCAATGGCTGTTTGGCGAATTGACTGAGAAATGCAGTAAAAACACTTAATAATGATTTATTTTATGCGTTGAGAAAATAGCAAAAAGAGCAATTTTATACATATGTAAAGCTACAGGAAGTTGTAAACTCTATACTGTATTTAACAAACAAATTGATACTTCAAAGTTTAATAAAATTTCCCCCAAAACTGGTGTCAATTTTTTATGTCAGACAAACTCCACTCCTATTTTTTAAAAGCACTTAGTGACCAAGAATAACTGTTCATTCACTTCATTCTTGCTCTGTTGATTTATAGTCTCAAAAGCAGCAGCGTCAGTAAAATGAACACAAATTCAAGCTGTTTATTGCAGCCCAATTCATAATTGCTAAGTCATGGAAGAAGCCGAAGTGCCCATCAACCGATGAATGCATTAATAAATTGTGGTATATGTACACCATGGAATATTAGGCAGCCTCAGAAAAAGATAGAGACTTTACCTCTTTCATGTTTACATGAATGGAGCTGGAACATATTATTAGCAAAGTATCTCAAAAATGGAAGAAAAAGAATCCGATGTAGTATCATGGTATCCTACTATGAAACCAATTTATAGCTTTCATATGAAGGAAATAACCCAATTATAGCCCAAGAATCTGGAGAAAGGGAAGAGAGAGGGGAGGGGAGGGGGTAAAATGGGTGGAGGGAGGGTAATTGGTGGGACCACACCTACAGTGCATCTTACAAGGGTACATGTGAAATTTCCTAAATATAGAATATAAATATTTTAACATAATAACTAAGAAAATGCTGTGATGGCTATGTTAACCAGTTTGATGAAAATATTCAAATTGTATATAAAACCAGCACATTGTACCCTATGATTGCTTTAATGTACACAGCTATGATTTAATAAAAAAAATAAAAAAAGATTTAGAAAATTAATATTTCTCTTTGACTAATTCTTTTTTTCCCCATTGTACAAGGGTTTTTGAGGTTGAGTAATAATGTCTTACGAAAAATTGTTAAGATACTTTAAAATTAATAGTTGTAAATTAAAACTTTTAAACATAGTAATTATATTTTTAGGCATTAAAAGCTAAAGTTCATAGTCTATTTCTGAAGCATCTTATAGTTAATCATAATTGGTAGTACTATTTTGAAAAAACAGCATTAACTTTCTGGAAGCATGATGGACTCAAGAGAAGAATAAAATCAAAATTAATGATCCTAATCCTAAACATAAGGAACTTTTATTTACCTGTTAGACTTGTTTGTGAAATAATTCTATACAGAAGCAGCTTATCGAATAATTTGGTTAAATTTTATTTTACCATAATATCATCAAGCATATTTTTACCCTTAAATATATTTCTTTGATAACAGATAGATACGCTGTGATTACACCAAGAACATAGGTATTCAATTGTGAAATTTTTTTGAGAATATGTTTTAATTGTTTTTAGTTACCCAGAGGCTAAGACCCCAGGAGTTTAAAAGTTCAGCACTTTAATGATTTTCTGAAAATATTTTCACTGTCTAGATGGAATGATTTTGATTTAATATTTTGAAAGAGGTAAGCCATTTGATAATGGATTCTATTCTCCTCAAAAGTGACTTTTATAATGACTAAAGAAATAGAGGCTAGTTTATTGTTGGATAGTTCAGGAAAGCATCACGGCTTGTTTTCTGAGGGCAAAACTGTCAAAATTGATTACCTTGACCAAGTTGAATGTGTAGCTTTGTGGACTTCAATTCTGCTTCAGTAAAGTTAAGGAAAATAATCATTTGGAGTGAACTGAGAAAGAAGATTGGGGACCACGTACAAAGGTCTGACCATTAAGTTTGTAATCTCGCCACTGTTCTTCTGTTGGTGGCACTATACAAATAGCTTGAGGTTTCATAACCTCGCTGTATTAGTGTCTCACAGTGTTGTTCATGTCACCATGTGAAGGAGTTTTGCTGAGTGACATTTATTATTGTTGTTGTGTGTTTTTGTGTGCCATTGCAAGAATGTCAGAGCTTTAATTAGAACAATGAACAAACATTCATAAATTTCTTATTAAACTTGGCATAGTGGCAGTTAAATCAGGGATGTTAGTCCATGGTGCGTGGATAGTGCCATGAAGAAAATGGCAGTGTACAAATGGGTTAAATGTTGTTCTGGGGGGAAAGAAAATGTTGCTGAAGAAGAGGGGTCAGGGTGAACAGTGACGAGCAGAACTGACAAAAACTTGCAAAAATTTTCACATTGTGCGTCAAAATCATCAACTGACTGTGAGAAACATAGCAGACCAAGTAAACATCAATAGAGAAATAGGGAAATCTTGACTGAAAATTTTGGGCCAGCTTACATGGCCAACTATTCCTGGCTCTTGAATTGTAACAATGTGCCAGCTCACACGACACCGTCTGTGAAGGAGGTTTTAGCCAGTAAACAAGTAAATGTGTTGGAACACCCTCCCTACCCACCTGAATTGGCCTCCAGTGACTTTTTTCTTTACACGTAGATAAAGGAGATATGAAAAGGATGACATGTTGATGACATTTAGGACATCAAGAGTAATACTACAACAGTTTTGATGGCCATTCCAGAATGTTCTAAAATTGTTCTGAAGGGTAGACTAGGTGCTGGCATCAGTGCATAGCTTCCCAAGGGGAGGAATTTGAAGGTGAGCATGGTGATATTCAGCAATGAGGTATGTAACATATTTTCTTTTATCAATTGGTGAACTTGATTCTTAGACCTTTGAAAACAGGAGAAAGCTGCACCTCTGCCCCCAACATATGATAAAGTATAACTGAGTCTCATGTTGGAAGAGAAGAAGAAATTGGGAAGAGAATTTTTAAAGAAGCAAAGAGATAACAGGCCTATCAACTTCTTTCTCTGCCTCTAGACATCACTGGGGTTTGGGTGCAAGGAAGGGAAGAAATAGAAATGAGAAGTTATTTAATTGAGGGAGATTGAGGAAGTGTAGACTCTGGGATTTTGTTTTCTGGGTAGAGTTTGAAGACAGAAGCCTTGTGAATATTACAGAAACACTAGCATGAGAGAAAGAACAAACAGGAACATGAGAGAAAGAACAAATAGGCTTGAAGCATGATTCTTCCAGTAGTTTTCATGAGCCTGAGAATGGCATGGATTCAACATAAACATTTCTGTGTGCCCTACTAATGAGGAAGAAATGAGTTGGCAGAAGAAGGTGAATGGACAAATCAGATGTGTGCACTTATGTGTAAGCACAGCTAAACATTAGAATGATGGATATTTTGAGGGAATTGTGAGAAGACTAAAGGTGTGATTACAGAAATGATTGCCATCCATCTGAGCCAACACCAGATACCAAGAAAATGAACAAGTGTTATTGGTCCCCGGAAACAACTACAAGTTACATGAGGCTCATAGTCCCTGCCCCCTCTATGCATGAGTGATGGTCTGTAAGCCTCACCTCCCAACTTGGAGAGGAAGAAGAAAAGCCTTAAATGGAACAATAATTTTTTTAATAATCCACTAAAACTTGGATTTTCCTTTTTATAATCCTAATTGTGCTCCTTAAGAAAGAAAACACACACATTTTGCTACCTAGGTGAATTCCATGTAGAAACATACAGAATGATTCCTGAATTCTGTGAACATTGTAGTTGACAAGTCATGCCTATTACTTATATTTTTACCAGAGGAAGAACTTCTTAGAGAAAAATAGCTACACCTGCTTGCTTTTAGTTTTATTTGTGTGGAATATTTTTTTCGCCCCTTCATCTTGAATCTGTGTGAGTTGTGGGTTGAATGTTTTTCTTGGACAAGGAAATACTGGAAAGCAGAATCTTAAACATCATATGGAACCTAAAAAAAGGTGCAATAGACAAAGCAGTCCAAACCAAAAGGAACAAATATGGAGGCATCACATTACCTAACTTTGAACCAGGGGTCCTCAAATTTTTTAAACAGGGGGCCAGCTCACTGTCCCTCAGACTGTTGGAGGGCTGGACTATAGCTTAAAAAAAAAAACTATGAACAAATTCCTATGCACACTGCACATATCTTATTTTGAAGTAAAAAAACAGAATGGGGGCAGCACCTATGGCTCAAAGGAGTAGGGTGCCAGCCCCATATACCAGAGGTGGTGGGTTCAAACCCAGCCCTGGCCAAAAACTGAAAAAAAAAAAAAAAAAAAAAAAAAAAAAAAAGGGAACAAATACAATATTTAAAATGAAAAAGGAAGGTGCCCCCATCTGCCAAAAAAAAAAGTCCTGCTAACTTCAGAAAAAAGGGCCCCCCTTAACCGCAAAAAGGGCCCTAATAACTGCAAAATAAAAAAAAAATACACCACCTAACTTCAAAAAAAAATAAATCCTAACTTGTTCTTACCTTGCTCCTCAGGCAGCAGCAGGCTTTGCAAAGGCAAGCTTGTGACTCCTCTGATCACGAGTCTCAGTCTCACCCATGACTGAGAGGAGGAGTTGAGAGACAGAGAGAAGGAGGGGAGTTGGAGAGTGCAGTGCACATTCCACATATGCGCACTGTGGCCTGAGACAAGTCGGCTGCTAAGCAGGACAGGCAGCGTGGCAAAAACACCCTGAGGGCCAGATAAATGTCCTTGGTGGGCCACATGTGGCCCGTGGGCCATAGTTTGAGGACCCCTGCTTTAAACAGTAAGGGTACAGTAACCAAAACTGCATTTTACTGGTACAAAGGTAGAAACGCGCCAATGGAACAGAGCAGATAACTCAGAAATAAAGCTATATAGCTGTACCCAACTGACTTCCCACAAAAAAATACACTGTTCAAAGAATGCCCTATTCAATAATTGGTCCTGGGAAAAGTAGATATCCACATGCAGAAGAATAAAAGAGGATCCCTTTCTCTTGCCATATTCAAAAATTCATTCTAGATAAATTAAAGACTTACATGTAAGGCCTAAAACCATAAAAATTCTAGAAGAAAATCTAGAAAAACTCTTTCAGACATTAGCCTAGGCAAGGAATTAATGACTAAGACTCCCAAAGACAAATATACCAACAACAAAAATAAATGGACTTAATTAAGTTATAAAGCTTCTGCATAGCAAAGGAAATAACAGAGTACATATACAACCTACAGAATTGGAGACTATACATACAACAAAAGACTGATATCCAGAATATAAAAAGGCATCAAATATTTCAACACCAACAACAATAAAACAATTGCATCAAAAAAGCAGGCAAATCACAGGAACAGAGGTTCTTCTAAAGAAGATTGACAAATGGTCTAAAGAATACGCAAAAATGTTCAAAATCACTATCAGAGAAATGAAAATTAAAACTAGGATGTGATGCCTCTTTCCCCACCAGAATGACCACTATAAGAATTAGATGCTGGTGTGAATGCAGATAGAAAGGAAAGCTTATGCAGTGTTGATGAGACTTCAAGTTAATACAACTTTGGGCAGTGCCTGTGGCTCAGTGGGTAGGGTGCAGGCCCCAAATAAGGAGGGTGGTAGGTTCTAACCTGGCTCTGGTCAAACTGCAAGAACAACAATAACAACAACAAAAAATAGCTGGGTGTTGTGGGGGGCACCTTTAGTCCCAGCTACGTGGGAGGCTGAGGCAAGAGAATCGCCTAAGCCCGGGAGTTGGAGGTTGCTATGAGCTGTGATGCCACGATACTCTACTGCGGTCAATAAAGTAAGACTCTGTCTCTGAAAAAAAAAATAATAATACAACCTTCATAGAAAATGATATGGAAATTCCCCAGAGAACGAAATGTGGGCCTGCTGTTGGATTTAGCAATCCTACTCCTGTGTATCTACCCAAAGGAAATGAAGCTATTTTATCAAAAGACACTTGCATATGAATATTTATTGCAGTGCAATTCACAATTGCAAAGACATGAATCAACCTAAGTGCCGTTCAACTCATGAATGAGGTAGAGAGACTGTGGTGTATGTGTGTGTGTGTGTACCAAAGCAATATAAAGAGCATGGAAACCAAGGAGAGTATGAGAGTGTGAGCAAGATAAAAATTTACCTGTGGGTACCATGAACACTATTCTGGTGATGGCCATGACAAAAGCCCTGACTTAACCATTGTACAAGTTATCTTATAAAAAAAATCATTTGTACCCCTGAATTAATATTTTGAAATTAAAAATCTAAAATAAAATGAAAAAAAGAAATTCTTGGAGGAAAAGTAAGAAGATAGTTAAAGAAAATAAAAGAATCAGGCAAACAAAAGAATCCATATGTGTAAAGATACTAAAAGAGTAATTTTGTTAACTACATGTGTCCTAAGCTTGGCGTCTTCACACTATGCTATGTTGCACAGCAATATTCTGTTAACTCGCTATGTTTATAGTTTCAGTTATGTGAAATCCTATTTGAAAACAGATCTTATACCTTAATTTGTTTGTACTAAGGAAGTAAAATGAGAGAATAATTCATATTTCCATTTTACATACTCTGTCAGTAATAAGATGAGGAAGGGAATGACCAAATAAAGTGAAAGGATTTATTTGAAAAATATATTTCATCTCAAAGTTCCATTGGAATTATACCAAATATTTTGAAAGTAAAAGTGTTCGTAATCCTATGTTTTTAATTTTTGCACTTAGATGTATATGCCACATTATATAGGTTTATGTATAGGATTCTTTCTGGGTTTTCATACACACATATGAAAATGAATTATTCTTTCAATTCTATATATAACTCATGATATTTAAGTCTTTAATATACTTGGTTCAATACTTGCTAATATTCTTTTGAAGTTTTTAAAAATACAGATTAAATCCGAATATAATATACACTAATAGAATGGAATTAACATGATAGCCTTTTAATAAGTTTATACTAGAGTTTGAATTCTATGGTAATCTCTTTCTTTTAAATCAAAGATGAGAAATTAGGTCTTTATGTGTCCTTTTCATGCTAGAATTTTCTCCACATGACCCTCGATTAGTTCCCTTGAAATCTGTAGCTCCTATGTTTTTCCATTATTCAGTTTATGAAGCTTTAAAGCAGCTTAGAATTCTCTTAAATCATTCTGTCACTTGAGATCCACCCCTAATTCCTCACATTTTAGCCATTAATGTGCAGCCTCTCGAGTGTAATAAGTCCTTGGGAAATTCAGACTCAAATGTCCCCTTTTATATGTTCCTCTCACTTATTATAAAAGTTTTTCTGAAAGTTGCCATTTAAGTAGGTAGCAAAATTAAACATTGGAGCTATTGAAATGTTGACAATGGCTCATAAAAAATATACTTATATCTAAAATTCTTCTTACCTGTGTCCATGCATAAGAAATATGTGAAATGAGTATCTCTTTCTAACTGCAGCAAGTTCATCACACTATTACAAAATTTAAAGAAGCACACTCTGTCCCTAGAGCCCATTATCAATCCTAGAGCTTTTTATTCCTGCTAGACATTTTTGCCTTCTTTCTAATGACTGAGAAAAAAGAGCTACATTGATTGTCATTGTCAAACATTTATATATGATTTTAAATTTCTCTGCCTGTATCATTATTCTACTTAGTGGGATCCAAACAGATTTTTCCAATAGCAGGAATATGTTTGGTTAAAATATGACCAAATACATACTTAAAATTCATCACAAGTGTATAGAAATAAAGGCTAGAGGGTTGTTTGGTTCTTAGGAAGGAGTACTAGGGAAGTCCTCTACAAAAGATTTGATTTTGTATGAGTGGTGTCATTCTCAGGTCATTCCCCAGAGATAGAATGTTGACTTGGCTCTACCTTTTGTCTAAGATACTTAGATACCTGTTTGCTTGTACTGAGAATAGATCAAGGGCAAGATATATTTTAGACATTTTCTTCCTTGGCTCATAATAGGTGTTCCGTAAGTGTTGAGAAATGACTGAATAGACTTTTGAACGCGTTACTTTTAGTAATGACTAAATAGACTTTTGAACTTTTGAGGCTGAGTGATTACCAATGGGTCCAGATGTAGGAGTGGCATAACAGATTGCTCACCTGGACTGGAGAAAGATTTGGGTCAGTAAAGACAAAGTACTTTATTAGTTTGCTCAAGTTTGGGTCTGGTTTTAGAACTGAACAGTAAAATGGGAGAATTGAAAGAGAATGTTCTATAAGATTTGTACTCTGCTTGACCACAAGTGATTATTATTTCAATTATAATTTATAATCTTATTAAATAATAACAATTTCTAAGTTAAAAATAAAATAATGAAATTATAAGACTTGCAAATAGTTGTTTTGGTGGAAGCTCTTTTAGCCTGTGTTCTTCTTCTGTTACGTGATGCTTCCATTTGTGAGTGTTCGCTAGTAAGGGACAGGAGACCTCTTTATTTTTCTCTTGGAAAAACCTTCAACATCACTGATACCAGAGATATTATTACTTATAATTGTATTCTGCTTACTATTTATAAATCATTTTCACATGCTTTTCATGTACCTTACCTCAAATTATGGAACAACTCTATGGGGTTCACAGACCAAATAATTATTTCCATTGTATAAAAACTTAAATTGCAAAATATTAAAAACTTGGCCATTTTTATGAGCTGATAGTGAAAGATTCTGAACTATAATCATCTAGCTCTAAATCCAGTGTTCCTTCCATAATGTGAAGATAATTATAGTAATTAAAGAGTAAGTATTAATTGTATACTCTCTATTAAGTGTTCTCATCCTGCAAATGATCTCCTTTTCCCGACTTCGTTTCATTTCCTTCCTATCTCTTCTCCTTCCTCAGCTGTATGGTTCAATATCTTGACTACTAGTCATTAATAGGAGTCACCTATTGAAATGTGTATTAAATTACTGCTGATTTGCTTAAATGAATGTTTGTATCTTACACTGTTAAATGCCATAAAGTGTGTATGTAAATCACAAGCACTGTACTTCCAAGACCTAAGATAATTGGAAAAATGAGTGACTATATTTCACTAGAGAACTCTGAGGAAAAAATAATCAGAGATAACACAAAACATAAGCAGGATCCAGTTCGTTTCTTTTATTCAGCTATTAACCTTAAGTGTGTAGGTATAGATGTGGATTACATAAATAGCCAGAAAAACGTGAAATAAAATGAAAAAAAAAGTTGTAAATACTCATATTTACATGTTTTATAGAGAGCCTGTTATGTGTCACATTGTGTTTTAGGTAATCATTTAAACTTTACAATATTTTTAAAACATAAATTTGTTTAAAACATAGACACTTTAGTGTTTTACAGATGGTGAAACTGAATCCCATGGAAGTTATGTGACTTTCCCAAGCCCCAACCAAACCTAGGCTTTGCAATTTGTAAGACCAATTGCATTTGCTACATTGTATTTTTATTGTATAATAGAAAGACATGACGTGTTACAGGTTGACTGTTTCTCTTATCCAACAACTTGAGACAGTTTCTGAATCAGAATATTTTCTTCTTTCACCCCTTCTTGATTACAGGCTCTTAGCTGTTCCTTACCTTGTGTGAGAGTTATTACACTTGAGTGAGGGAAAGTTTACTTTCCTTTGTACTTCTTGCCATAAACTGTTCTGTGATATTTCATAAGACCACATACTTATAAAACTAAATTATACCAAATGGAGAAAACAAATTTATTTTGTCTCATGTAGAAGAATATACAATAAATTCTGATGAAATTACCGTACCTGTCAACTGGTTGCTGAGTAAATATGTGAGATATTCATGCCATTTTCTCTCCTAAAGTAGCATTTCCCATTGATTTATGGTTAAATGTATGACTAATAAAAAACCTCCAAATGAAAACACCTGAGCTGATAATTTAAGAAAATATTCAAAGCAAAAATAAAATCACCGAAGCTTCAAAATTAATGTAGTCATGGCTGGATAATTTTCAAGTAGAGAACACACACACATTTTACAGTTTTACGTAAGGTGGTGCAGGATATATGATCCTGAGTGAGCTCTGCACCAGCAAATAGAGGCTTTGGGGAGAACAGATACATTTCACACTCCAGCAGCTTTTTGCAAATTGGAATTGGTGCGTTTTTGTCAGAGAATTCCAGTCCTAACAGTTTATCCTTGTCAAAATATCCTCTCAATGCCTTTATGTCTTGATTTTAAGTTTAGCTTCCTACAGAAAAATTAAAGGTGTATTTGTATCAAATTATTTATGTCTTTAATTTTATTCTTTTAACATTTAGAATGATTCTGAAGCTAGTATCAAGGAGCTTTTTCACTTTTTCTTTTTCTGTTTTCTTGGATGAAAAAGATGAATATGCTTTTACCCACTGGTGATGAGTAATAAAGGGCCCTCTCTTTGTTATTCTTGGTTTGAATAATTCATTTGCTTCTATGCTTTAGGAAATATATAGTATCAAGCTTTCTATACTTAATAGCAATTCACATAGCTAATCAGTGATGTTACCATAGAAGCAAAAATTAAATTTGAAGCAGTAAACAAATTCTTATACAAGTATTTTTCATATGTTAAAGTATCTTGCAAGTATTCTGAACTTGAAATTTAACCTATGTCTTAAAAGCAAGGAATAATGAGAAAACAATAAACATTTATAATTAAGGCAGAAACTATATTAAAAATGAAACACCGTTGAGCTTTGATATTTATCTTCAAAATGTATTGCTTATCAGTAGATGATTTCCTTAGGGTATCTTTTGACCAATGGAAGGAGCAAAGGAAGAATGGAGCATTGGAGAAAAGATTATATGCTACATGACAAGTGAGACTTTAAAAAAAATATTCACTGTACTCACAATCATTCTACTAAATGCTACATGATCTGGTTCTTGTTTAAACCACTTTATGAAGTTATAGTCATGCAAGAAATAGAAATGGAATCTCAAATTATTTTATGGCCCAAAAAACCCTCCTTCTGTCTGTTTCTGCACACCTCCAGAGTCTTTAAATTTCAAGTGTATACTCCAACTCTCCCATGATCCTTTCTGCTCCTCTCTGTCGAAGGCCCTGTTAAAGACCATCTCTGACAATTAAGTTCAGGAACTCATCCTAGAAAAAGTGCTACATACCTCATTATTGAACATCACTACAGCAACTTTTGAAGTACTCTGCCTGGGAAGCCATGCACAGATGCCTAGTCCACCTTTTAAAGTAATTTTAGAACTCTTTTTCTGCAATACCCATGAAAGCTATCATCATGTTACTCTTTTTTTTTTTTTTGAGACAGAGCCTCAAGCTGTCACCCTGAATAGAGTGCCATGGCATCACAGCTCACAGCAACCTCCAATTCCTGGGCTGAAGCGAGTCTCTTGCCTCTGCCTCCCAAGTAGCTGGGACTACAGGCGCCCACCACAACGCCTGGCCATTTTTTTGGTTGCAGCCGTCATTGTTGTTTGGCGGGCCCAGGCTGGATTTGATCCCACCAGCTCAGGTGTACGTGGCTGGAGCCTTAGCCCGCTGAGCCACAGGTGCCGAGCCACATCATGTTACTCTTGATGTCCTGAATGCCATCACAATATCTTCCTTTCAATATTTCCTTTATCTTCAGGTAAAGAAAATAGTCATGGGTATCCAGATCAAGGGAGTGGGGAAGATGTTCCAATACAGTTATTGGTTTACTGGCTAAAATTTCTTTCACAGACATTGCTATGTGAGCTAGTGCATTGCCGTGATTCAAGAGCTGTGAGTTTTAGCCAAGATTTTCAGTTATTTTTGTAACTGTTTCTCTATGGATGTTTACTTATTCTGCTATGCTTTTCATAGACAGTAATTTTGATGCACAATTTGATGAACTTTTGCGATGTTTTCATTATATCTGCTCATTACCTGCCACCCCGATCTCTCCTCATCAGTGCTTTCTCCCCATGAGAAAAACATTTAATCCATTTGTACATGGCCATTTTCTTCATTGTGTTAACCCTTAAACTTATGCTAACATGTCCCTGGTTTCACTTCCACTCTTGCCATAGTCAAGAAGAAATATATGAATGTTTGTTCCTTGCTCTAATTCAGATTCTAACACTCTTGACAGCAAACAAAAACACACAACAATAATGAACGCCATCCAACAAAATACCACCATATGTCAAAATGAACATGACTGTAAGACTGACATAGCCAGGATTGAAGCTTTACTGTGTGGTTTGTACCGCACTGCTAATGTAAGTGCATCATGGCAAGTTAATGAACTTCATTGTCAGCACCTCATATGCATGTGCCAGGATTATACAGAAATTGTTGTTTTAAAAAAGAATTCTCTGCTGGATAAGTTCTTTAATTCTGTACTGTAGGAGTTGTTTTTTCATCCTTTATTTGGAGACTTACATCAGTAAGTCTCAAAATTCATAATTTTTT
This sequence comes from Perodicticus potto, assembly GCA_963574655.1. NCBI lineage: Eukaryota > Metazoa > Chordata > Mammalia > Primates > Lorisidae > Perodicticus > Perodicticus potto. The sequence goes on from CAUYRH010116742.1 coordinate 16,069, forward strand.
AAATATATAACTGTATATGGGATATATAATATATATACAATTATCCAGTATGTATGTGTCATCAATTATACTAAGTAGGTGCTGAAGGTGAGGGAGGCCTGGGTAAAAGGGGACTTAATTCACATTTGTAATAAGTTCAAATCAGAAAAGTAAATTAGCGATTTTCCTTGAGCCTAGTTTTCCTGTTCTTCTAATAGCCTTTTAGTCAGGTAATACCCTCAGTCAAATAACTTTCTACTTAAAATAGAGTGCAGAATTGGGAGACAATGGCGTATTTATGATCTGCTGCTACTGGATTCAAGAGTGAAGGTCAGGGTCGGCCAGAGTGCCCCCTGCACGCTTCTGGGCTCGTGTTCTCATCCTTACTGGTGGTTGATCTCAGGTCCTCCATCTCATTTACTTAGAACCAGGTTACTTATGTCTTTTAAAGTAGATATGTTGTTCATTTAAGTAAATCTATTTAAGTATGAGATTATAATAATTTATGTTTTATATTTGTTTATGCCCAGCAATAAAATAATGCATGGAATATAGTTTAATTATTATAAGGGAATTTATAAGACCTTTCAGATTATCTTCTTAAGTTAGTATTGGCTTTCTGAATTAAAAACATGCTATTTCTTATGCAATTTAAATGTTTTATACTAAAAGAGGAATTTAGTCCTAGAAAAAGGAAAATAAGGGCCCCAATTTTTTTTTTAATTTATTTGTTTGTTTTTGGCCGGGGCTGGGTTTTAACATGCCACCTCTGGCATATGGGGTTGGCGCCCTACTCCTTGAGCCACAGGCGCCACCCAGGGCCCAAACTTTTTTAGGTTCAGTAATGCCAGTATTATGCTATGTTGTTTGTTCACCATTCTACTTTTGTATCTTTTTATAAAGAAATCCACATCATGACTGGCATTATAGAGAAAAGAAATTTAAAAAATAATGATCGAGGCAACTTTTGATACTTGAGAAATTGAATGACTACAGGCAAACTATGAGCCGCTTAAAATTCCTTAATAAATTTAAACTCAGATCTTAAAATTTTATAAAATTGAATTTATTTTGTCCCACTTACCTGAAATTTAAAAACTTCACACAGATTTTAACTTGAGTGTGTGACTGAATATTGTCTGACATTTCTCTTTGAAATGCCATCTTAGATGAAGACATTTATACCAGCTTTTCTACAAAGTTCCTTGCTCTCCTTAATTGTGATATTTATGTAAGAGTGAGGTAAGAACTATACTATTTATGTAAGAACCATGATTGAATGGGATCTAAATTCATTACTAATATGTTTTGATTAGGAATACCCTTTCTGAATCAGTTAAAGAATCTCAGTTCCTCAAATGGTCTTAAGACATGTTATATTTTCTTATGCTTTTTGATCTGCTGGGAATTTTAGCAGCAGAGGCCATTCGTTGTCTCTGATAGCATTATAATGTGTTTAATCAGCGCATTAAGTGCCAAGTCCATACAGTAAAGTGTGTGTACACATCATACATACGTGAAGTGCCAAGTCCACACTCCATACAGTAAAATGAAGGGGTGGTTTTTGCCTAAAATAGAAAATAATTGAACAAAATTGTAAGTGAATGTACGTTTCTACCTTTCTCAGAAAAGATAACATTCAGAACTATAGTTCAGGAAAAAACACAGGGGGAAGTAATATATTTTATTAGAAAGTTTACCTCTCTCCTGAGTGACGTATCACAAGGACGTAAAAACAGACATCACATGTACTCTGTACTTAACTGGAGCTCACATCTAAACTCACAGGCATAATGGTGCAACGAAATTCAAGTTGGGGTGGGGAGTAAAAGATGGGAAAGCTCTACCTAACGGGTGCATTGCATGGGATAATGGGATATTGCACAACCCCTCGGTGAAGGACCCGACTGCAACTGGGACTTTAAAGTAACAAAAACAAATTACTAAAAGTAGAATACAAATGTCTTCATATAGTGATTTAA
>CAUYRH010116743.1:0-28921 GCA_963574655.1 Perodicticus potto
TGATTTATAGTAGAGTCTCAGGTCTGGTAGCGTGATCCCTCCTGCTTTGTTTTTATTTCTGAGTAATGTCTTGGCTATTCGAGGTTTTTTCTGTTTCCATATAAAACGACTCAATATTTTTTCAAGGTCTTTAAAATATGAGAATGGAGCTTTGATAGGAATTGTCTTGTAAAGCTTATTGCTGAAACTGATGAACCAGCCAGTGGCAAAATAGGGAATGTTGATTCTTCCCAGCCATGAGCATGGTATGTTTTTCCATTTGTTAACATCTTCAGCTATTTCTTTTCTCAGAGTTTCATAGTTCTTTTTATAGAGATCTTTCACATCCTTTGTTAGGTATACTCCCAGATAGTTCATCTTCTTTGGCACTACTGTAAAAGGAATAGAGTCCTTGACTGTTTTTTCAGCTTGACTATTGTTAGTATATATAAATGCTACTGATTTGTGAGTGTTGATTTTGTATCCTGAGACGCTGCTATATTCCTTGATCATGTCTAAGAGTTTTATAATTGAGTGCCTGGGGTTTTCCAGGTATAGAATCATATTGTCTGTGAAGAGTGAAAGTTTCATCTCCTCTGACCCTATAATGGATGCCCTTAATTGCTTTAGGGATCTAAAAGTAGACCTGCCATTTGATCCTGCAATTCCTCTCCTAGGTGCATATCCAAAAGACCAAAAATCACTTTGCAACAAAGATATTTGCACCAGATTGTTTAATGCAGCTCAATTCATAATTGCCAAGTCACAGAAGAAGCCCAAGTGCCTACTGACCCATGAATGGATCAATACATTGTGGTATATGTATACTGTGGAATACTATGCAGCATTAAAAAAGATGGGGACTTTACCTCTTTTATGTTTACATGGATAGAGTTGGAAAATATTCTTCTTAGTAAAGTATCTCAAGAATGGAAGAAAAAGTATCCAATGTACTCAGTACTTTTAGTAAACCAATTTATAATTACTCACATTTTCTTTTTTCTTTTTTTTTTTTTTTTTTTGAAGTTTTTGGCTGGTGCCGGGTTTGAACCTGCCACCTCTAGTATATGGGGCCTGCGCCCTACTCACTGAGCCACAGGCACTGCCCTAATTACTCATACTTTTTTATGAAAGATTGATCACAACTATAGCCCAGGATGAAGGAGAGAAGTGGAGGAGGATGGGAGGGGAGGGGAGAGGTTTGATAGAGGGAGGGTAAATGGTGGAACCACACCTATGGAGCATATTGCAAGGGTACAAATCAAATCTATCAAGTATAGAACATTAATGTCTTAACATAATAATTAAGTTAATGAAGTGAAAGCTATATTAATTAGTTTGACATAAGCACTCCAAATTTTTTTAAAATTCAACACAACGTACCCCACAAATGCATAAATGGATTCATGATCTATGTGTATATGACTTAATAAAAGGGGAAAAAAATAAAAAAATAAGAAAGAAAAAATACGCAATTTTTAATTAAAAAAATAGGGAATGTTATCAAACAGCTTTAGACACGTAAAAGATGAGCTTAGCAAGCACAATGGTGGTCATGCAACCCAATCAAAAACCACATACAGCTCATATTGCCCAGTAATGGAGGATGTATAGTGAGGACGCTAACCCACAGCACAGCACATTTAAGGACGGCGTATCAAGGCTACTCAGATGTTCTACCATCAGTAGTAAATGTAGAACTGTCTCTCTTTTGAGCTTGCTTGCCCAAATTCATCTCAGGTGTCCCCAATTTTGTTCATGTGCTTTAAGTACATCTATGTCAAGACACTCTAAAAGGCCAGGGGACAGTTTACTCTTTCTTTGGGGTGTGAGGCAGGCTACAGTTCTCCACATAGCTGAATGCATATGTTGGCGTTCCTGGCATTAAGGGAGAAGCAGAGCCTCAAATTCCAGAGATCCAAGAGGGTTGACTGATTCTTCAGGCTTTGAGGGTTTTCCATAGTGAGTCCACCTAGCACCACTTCTCGAGAGCAAGGATTCCTAGCTACTTAACATGATCAAATTCAGATAATCCACAGTGTCTTTCTGGGACCAAAGTCATTTATCATGGATACACATGGCTGTAGATCCACAGCAGTGAAAGGGTATTGAGGAAGGACTTGGCATTACTGGGATGAAGACTTAGGGCTATCACCAAAGTCAGTGTCTGTACATTTGCTATACATTCAAATCACCCGCGAAGCTTCTTGAAACCCTCATGTTGATTGAATAGCAATCTCTAGGAATGGAAATAGGCAGCAAGATTTTTAAAACTCCTCAGGTAGCTTTAGTGAGCAACAAAATTTAAGAACTAATGCTGTCTTGCCCTTGTTTTTCAAAATATAGTCCACAATCAGCTTTTGGAATTGTAGACTCCTAGGTCCTGCCCCAGAACTTCTGAATTAGAATCTGCATTTTAACAAGATTCTCAGCAAATTCATTTAACATTGAAGATGAATTAGAATCTTCATTTATCTAAGTGGGCCTGTGGCTCTTAGGCCCACTAAAACTTAAGAAGCTCTGACCTAGAATGGATCTTACTACCTGAAAGGATGCTGCAAGGATCATTATCTCCAGGGCTACATATTTTTTCTTTCTCATTTCAAATGAATCCTGTTTTAAGTCCTAACTCCTTCTTTTTTGTCCATCATTGCCCTCTTCTCTTTTGACTTCTTCAAGTCCCCACCTCCAGCGAAGCAGCCTTGCCCTAGCTATTTATGACAGGCAAACAACCTGTCCCTGTGGATAGCTATATGAACAGAGAATTGCCAATAAGCAGACACAGTTTAATGGACACCAGTGCTTGCCTTGTGATTCTTGATGGACACAATTTGCTTCATGTATTATTTATATAATCTGCCTATACATAATGGCAACTTTTTTGTTTTGGTTGTTTAGGGTTTTTTGGTACTGAAGCTGTATGTTTGGGCATCAAAAGGCAAATATCAATAACTTGAGTCTGACCAAGAAGGCAGAAGTTACTCACCATAAACCCAGTGCCTAGATTAGACAAGAGTAGACAGTCAAAATGTCATGGATATGTGTCATAAGCATTCACAACTCTAATCTCAGTAACATGCTAAAATATGGAGGTTTAGGCACATTAAGAAATATTTTTGGAATGGCAGTCTATATTGTTCAAATATGGAGTCATCCATTAGGTATGGAACACTTAGCCATGCAAGTAATATCCATTTACTCTTATTCAATATTGTTAAGACTCTTTTTTCCTTTTCCTATTACAAATTAATATGAGGGTGCAGATGTTTAGGTCTCATTGTTTTAAATTCTAAGGTAAGTTCAAGTTGTAGTTGAGCTCTTCATCCAGGGGGCATTATGAACACCCTCACGTTGTGCACAGTAGATGAGATCCCACCAATGGATCACCCTCCCTCCCCCCCTTCCCCTTCCCTCCGCCACCCTCTTTCCTCTCTTCTCCCGCTTGCTAGACTATATTTGTGTTTTATCTTTCTTGTGAACATGTATTTGTTTATATATTGGTTGCATATTAGTATTGAGTACATTGGAATTTATTTTCCATTCTTGAGATACTTTACTAAGAAGAACATGTTTCAACTCCATCCAGGTAAACACAAAAGATGTAAAGTCTTCATCATTTCCTATGGTTGAATAGTATTCCATGGTATATATATGCCACAGTTTGTTAAATGTTAAGCCATTCTTGGGTAGATAGGCATTTGGGTTGCTTCCACGTCTTGGCAATTATGAATTGAGCTGTAACAAACATTCTGGTGCAAATGTCCTTGGGCAAGAGACTTGAATAGAAACTTCTCTGAAGAGGATAGACAAATGGCCAACAAACATATTAAAAAATGCTCATCATCCCTAATCATCAGAGAAATACAAATCAAAATCATTCTGAGATACTACCTAACTCCCATGAGAATAGTCCACATCACAAAGTCCTAAATCTGCAGATGCTGGTGTGGATGTGGAGAGAAGGGAACACTTTTGCACTGCTTGTAGGATTGCAAACTAATACAACCTCTATGTGAAGAAGTATGGAGAAATCTCAAAGAACTAAAAGTCAACCTTCTATTTGATCTGCAATCCCATTACTAGGTATCTGTCCAGGAGAACATTATTAAGACTCTTAGTAAGTCATGAGTTTCTTGTTTCCTCTCCTTACATTTCTTCTGTTGTACTAGGAAGAAGCAATGCCTCATTACTTACACTCATTATCATCTCTATGTTTACCTGGTCACCAGAATATTTATACATGTAAAGGATTTCTGTACTTCCCCAATGAAACATTTTGAACAACTAAAAATATTTACTAGAACTTACTAAAGGAAAGAACATAAGGCATTTTCTTCAGAATTCCAACATCTAACACCATGCACTCAATCAATTCTTATTGAATGGATTTTTAAAACTTTTAATGCTGAAATGAAATATGGTGCAAACTAATAGATGTTAGCCTTTCACACAGCCTCTTATCCTCCTCTTCAAATGCTACAAAGCACTGCCTAGAACTTCAATGACTTACTACTTTCACTTCCAAAACTTTGATTTAAAAAAAAAATACCTCCTAGGAATAAAAATTAAGCTGTCCTTGAACACTGAAACATGCAAACTTGAGAAGATTTTTTTAACAATTCTGCAGTGGAAAAAATAAGTACTTAAATATTCATATTAAATCCATCCTATAGAAACAAATTTCTATTCATATGCAGACTTTCACATCATAATATTTTATTTTAGAAAACTACCAGGAAAGAGCAAAGATAGAGCCCTGAGGGATATGGCATTTGAAAGAGGTCTCGAAACGTAGGCAGGGTTTTGTTCTGTTTAACATCACTATTGATTTTAATAAAAGTATATATACAAGTGATACAGTTTTGTGTGTAGGTGAGTGTCGTAAACTACCAATCAGGGTTTTGATATTGGAGGGGGTAGGGTGGGAAGCAAAGTCAATGGAAGGTCAAGGATCGTGTCTTACACATAATAGAACCTGGCACATAGTAGGTGCTCTGTGGCGGTTTAGTGAGGAATACGTTCGAGGAAACGACAAAGGGGAAATGTACAATTATTTAAGGAAGTACGAGTTTTCCAGTCTGGTCCAATAGGCGAGGGCAAGCTTTTCTCAGCCTCAGTACTCTGGATAGTTTGGGCTGGATAACGCTGTGTTGTGAGTTAAGATTGTGATGTGCATCTTAGGATGTTTTGCAACATCACTGACTTCTACCTATTAGATGCCAGTAACATCCCCGTGAGCCAAAACTATCTCCAAATCTTGCCATGTATTCTCCACGTGGCAAAATCACCCTGGTAGGGGACCATTGGCTTTAGAAATTACTGGAAAACAGGGCTGGAGAAGGAAGTTAAAATTACAATGTGAGAGACCTTATGTGTTAGGATAAAGTATTTTCACTTAATATGCTAGACACAGGATGTTTGTTGGAGACTTTCGGGTTTGGGAATTACACAATCGATATTGTGAGTGAGTGTGAATCACTTGACAGTGTGTAGAAGTGTTTGAATTTTTAAGAAATGTAACTATATCGCGTATATAAAATAAGTAAATTATTTAAATTTTGTGCCTCAGTTTTTTCAAATGTAACAATTACACCATTATAATGACGATTAAATGGGCAATTCATAAAGTCTTTGCAACCGTGCCTGGCACATTTTAAGTGAAAAATAAAATGTTTTATTATTGTTCATATCACATGAAGAAAGGCACTGCTGTGACACAAGTAACTTTGAATCATTTTTTAAAATGTATCTGCCATTTCCAATGTGAATCAATATCATATTATTTATTTCACACTAAGTCCCAGTTTAACCAAAATAATCACACCCCAAGGGATTACTATTCCCATTACTCTTTAAATCCTGGATCAAAGGCTAATAAAATCACTTAAAAAATGAAATGAGAAAAATGTTCTTAAAAAGGGAAAGAAACTCATTGTAAAGTTTGCCAAATCCTTATTGGAGTGTTCTGAAACCATGTCAAGACAGACTGAAAGAAAGCAACAGCCTGAAACTACTTTACAGGGCAACTTCGAACGGGTTTCCTTTCACCACATAATTGCTAACAAGCCACAGGTGCCAAGCCACATGAGCGGATGATAGCCTGATTTGGAGAAAAGAAATGACAATTCCTTACCCATCATTCATCGCAAGGCGCGCTTGTCATCTCTCACAGCACATAGCGAGTTACCTTTTTATTAGTGGCTTTGGAAATATTTTCGCAGGGGAGTAGCAGCAGCATCCATATGTGCAAAACTGCGCGTAAATGAGCCTGTGCTGGATGGGAGATACGCGATCCACCTGCCAGGAGGATGAAAGGTGTGCAGCTGAGCTCTCGGCAGTACGATTAGGCGCTGTTGCCTTCCTGCCTGTCGCTTCTCCCTGACCAAAATGATGGGCGAAGGCAGCGCCTCTGTTTCTCTGGCCTTGCACGTCTTGCGCCCCAGACCCAGAACACCAGCTGCTTGCTGAACACCTGGAACCCACGCGTCTGCCAGGCTCTTCTTTTTTCTCCACCTACGCTGTTTTTTATTCTGTTCCTGTCCCTGTCATTTCTCATCCCAGCAAATGGCACAAGCATCTGTCCAACTATCTTCCAAACTATTTGTGATACCTTTCCATCCTTAATGCCGCTGTTTACCAAGTCCTATCAATTTTACCTTCTAGTGACTTCTGGATTCTGTATCGTCCTTCCCGTCCTCTCTGCTACTGCTGTATTCGGGCTCTGTGATCTTCTGTCTCCTGCTTGGACTCTTACAAAAGCACGTGAACTTCACTTTCACAGGACGATTCTCAACAAACCACATTCTGAGGTGGATAGTGAAGGGGAAGTAAATGACACCCAAAGTGTCGCACTAGTCCTCACAGGTCTTCCACATAATGACAACAGCAAGAGGAAGCAATGCTTTTAAAGGAGGCATGATGTGCTATGCTCCACGTAAACATTTCTGTGTATCGATTTATTTGAATGGTGGATTAATAATTAATTAATCTCATGGATTAATTAATAAATTAAATGCAGAAATTAAGTATATTCATTTACCGCACGAAATAACAAACGTAACTTATGTTCTTTCTCACCATGTTACTCATAGGGCACTTGCTACGCAAAGAGGCTAAACAACATGCCCCACGGACACACGGCTTGCAAGTGTTGGTGCCGATAACCAAAGCCGTTCAGCGCCCTGCACCGGCTGTGTGCTTTCCTCTTTCATCACAGCATAGGCTCCCTTCTGGGACCCTGCTGCATTTCAAAACTTCTAGATCTGCGTATCTAACGGGATTACACATCCCCTTACTTTCCCACTTGCATCAACCCTTTTCTTCTCTCGTTTCTTACCAAGTCACGATTTTCATCCTTTAGTCCATTTATAACCAATGACTTGCAGAGCCGATACGTACCCCGTGGTTTTTCACAACTGCGTACCTTTCCCCAGGCCGTGCTCTCTGCCCAGAACGCCCCTTTCCTAGAGGGCATCTAACACATTACTTCTCATCCACTCGGTGTTCCCTCAAGTAAGTCTGCCTGGGAGAAAACTTCTTGGCACTTTTCAAACCCATCTGTGACATGTCTAGGTGTTCTGTTGTGGATTCCTAACCATGGCCATTTGGGGCGGTGCTTTCTTCCTCATCCTGGGAGTGGTGGTATTTCAAGAGTTGGCACCTGTGGCAGTAACTGCACCACTCAGTAGCAGATACCTTAGTGGCTCAATTCTGAAACACAGCTCCCAAAGTTATTTCTAAAAGTTCATTTACTATCTGTATTTTTAGCTTCCCAATGATATATAAGCCATTTAATACTCCAAAATAAATCAATTTCTCTTAAACTTAGTAGAGAAGCTTCTCATCTCTGCAACCGAATCCCCTCCATAACAACACAATTTGCCACATTTTCCACTAAGACTATTCTGACATTCCAGAATTCCAACACAAAGGGAATCCCCATCCTATGAACTTTTACCTCTGTTAAAAGAACAACTTTAACAGAGTTTATTTATTTATTTATTTGCAGTTTTTAGCCGGGGCTGGGTTTGAACCTGCCACCTCCAGCGCCCTACTCCTTTGAGCCACAGGCACCACCCATTTAACAGAGTTTATTGAGAAAACAATGATTAGAATCATTCAGCCTCCCCCCCCAAACAAAATAGTTTGAAACTCCAAGTGACTATGTGCTAGGAGTAGATTTAAGGATAGAAAAAGGAAAGTGATGTACAGAAAACATAAGGGGCAGAAGCAGCTGGATTGGTACAGTTTGGCATTTGCTTTCATTGAACAGGGTAACAGTTGGCTGCCTATGATTGACCGAAAAGGGGTGATTGGTACAAAAATAGGTTACAGTTTGTTTTCACATTCAGTAAGATCTTATTATGGACAGAGAAACCTTAAGGCCAAACTTACAATTGTGGAGGCAGCTTTGGGCTAAACTTAATTTTACTCCTTTTACTTGCTAAAGCAATAGTTCTCAGATTTTACTACACATTAAAATCACCCAGGAAGCTTTTAAAGACCCTAATATACCCTCATACCAATGAAATCAGAATCTCTGAGGGCGGCACCCAGACATCTTCCTTCTTCTAAAGTCCCGAGTGTTGGCTGTGTGATGGTTCACATCTGTAATCCTAGCACTCTAGGAGGCTGAGGCCCATGAATTGCCTGAGCTTCCAGGTTTGAGACCAGTGCAAAACCCTATCTCTAAAAATAGCCAGGCATTATGTTGAGTGCCTGTAGTCTCAACTATTTGGGAGGCAAGAGAATTGCTTGAGCCCAAGAGCTTGAGGTTGCTGTGAGCTATGATGCCACTGCACTCTACTGAGGGCAACAAAGTGAAACTCTATCTCAAAAAAAAAAAAAAATTAAATAAATAAAATAAAATAAACTATCCAGTGTGTAGCCAAACTGAAATGTTAGTCATTGGAATACTTATTAGACATCTATGTCATTATACTATAGTTAAGACCTAAGTGTATAGAATGAAATACAGTGGGCATCAGATTTTTTTTTCTCCCACTTAGTACTCAATATGCCAAGAGACTTTGAAACGGAGCAAAGAATCTAAACAGTTAAATTCATAAGCTCATTTTAACATCATTTAAATGAGCTCCTAGATGAGAAGAGCATATGCTCAAGCATTTGGACAAATTAAATATAGCTTATCCTAAATAAGATGTGTTGTATTCAATATTTTGAAACAAACACTAGAACTTACTTGCAACTCCTCTGCTGCTCCTGAGATAAAGTGCCTATAGACCGGCTATTGCTTTTGTAACAAAACGACATACTTGTCCTGTGTCCTGTTACATTATGATTTTCAGGTTTAGGTCTCCAGGCTATGAAGCACGTTTGAATGTTGACATACCATATTTACTGAAATGTATCTATAAGAGTAAATTCCTAATTTATGCAAGGACAAAATTTCACTGATTGGATGAGTGTATTGTTGCCTTGTACATATTCCATTAAAGCATTCCAAAATGAATGACAAAAGCATTTTAAAACTTGCATAAAAACTAAGAAATTGTGGCATATACTATCTAAATCTGTATAATCTTCCTCTTTAGCCAAGAGTTCGATATTGTTTCAGATTATTTCTTTGATAAGACAAACACATATTTATCTCTAGGTAGTAAACAAACACCAACATCTACAGTAAACAAACACCAACATCAAAAAGTATATATATTTTCTTTCAAGGTCTTCGAGTTAAAACTCATATAAATTGCAAGTCTTCTAACTTTATCATGTAAGCAAAGAAATATGTAGATGTACAATATGTTTTATCATCTGCACTTTTATGTCTACTATAACACAATTCACAATTGAAATGATATGGAATCAACCTAAGTAGCTATCAACCAATGAGTGGATAAAGAAAATGTGGCATATACAGAGAGTGCCAAAAAATGTGTACATGTTTTAAGAAAGGGGAAATCTGTATTAAAATTGTAATACTCAAGTCACATTTGACTTGGGCACTTACAAGAGGTGCTCAATGTGGCTTGTATTCATCTTTTTGTTCTTGGTACATATTGAATATTACAATTTTCATACAGTTTGTTCCTTTCTTAAAATGTGCATATATATTTTCAGCACACTCAGTGTATGTACACCAAGGAATACTATTGAGCCATACGAGGGTCTGACAATTAAGTTTGTGAACTCATCCTAGAAAAAATGACCATGAGAGTCTCTGTCATACAAGGTATGACAGTTAAGTTTGCAAACTTGTGCAAACCATGTGCATGTTTGCAGCACTGTACAAAAGACTTGGTAAGTCTTCATAACCTTGGTGTACCAGCATTTCACAGCTGTGTTCATGTTGATGACATGTGGCAATGTCTTGCTGAGTGGCATTTATTATTGTGGTTGTATGCTTTTGTGTGTTGTATGATGACAATTCTGATGGTCATTCCAAAAAAAGAGTTCCAAAATTGTTTTGAAGGGTAGACAAGGCCCAGGGTCAGTGCAGGGGAATACCTCAAAGGTGACTGTAGTGATATTCAGCAATGAGGCATGTAGCACTTTTCCTAGGATGAGTTTATGAACTTAATTGTCAGTCCTCATATAAAATAAATAATGTCTTTTGGAGCAAATTGGATGAAATTGGAGGCCATTCCCTAAGAGAAGTAACTTAGGAACGAATAAGCCGGATACTGTATGTTCCACTTATAAACGGGAGCTAAGGCAAGGGGAGGCAGGGGCCCATGGAGTGTTATAGTGGACATTGGAGACTCAGAAGGGGGAGAGGCCTGCTGGTGAGGGATGAAAAATGACCTATTGGGTACAAAGTACACTTTTTGAGTGATGGGTACACTAAAGGCCCATATTTCACCACTATCTAATATATCCATGTAACCAAGAAAAAAACTGGTAAAAACCAACATGGTTGTTTAAATTTCACAAGCTTGTGAAAAATAGTTTTGCTGTTTAGATGAATAGAAGATCAAATTAGTTTTGTGAATCATTCATTTCACACGGTCAGCTCTCTATATCTGAGAATTCCAAATACACAATTTAGACAACCATGGATTGAAAATATTTGTTAAAAAGCACTAAAACCCAACAATTCAACAATAAAAACTAATACAGATTTTTAACATACAGTATAACAATTATTTACATTTATTTAATGTATTCATTTAATTTAATGTATTTGTTACATTATATTAAGTTTTATAAGTCATCTGGAGATGATTTAAAGTATCCAAGAGGATGTACATAGATTATTTGCAAATACCATGCCATTATATATAGAGTATTCAAGTATCCATAGATTTTTGCTATCTAAGGGACAATTATATGGTGAAATGCACAGATATGCACATTTCAATTAGTTTTGACAAATACACCTATGTAATTCACACCCTTGATTTATACAAATTTCCATTTCATTATAAAGTCCACCCAAGCTCGTAGCTAGTCATTTCCTGCCTTCTTGATGAAAACCATTATATTCTGATTTCCATCACCATAGATTGGTTTTTCTCTGCCATAGAACTTCGTATAAATGAAATCATCCAATAAGCCCTCTTGTGTCTGACATGTTTTGCTCAGTATAATGTTTTTAAGGTTCATCTGTGTTATCCAGTATTTTAGCAATTCATTCCTTTTGTTGTAAATTTATATATCATTCTATGAATATCCTATTATTTATCTATTTTCTAATTGATGAATGTTTAAATTAGGAAAATTTCCATTTGGGGGCTAATATGAATAAACCTGCCATGGAGAGTCCTGCACAAATCTTTTATGGACAAATGTCTTCATTTCTCTTTAGTAAAATGCCTAGGATTAGAACAGGATAGGTGATTAGCTTTAGTTTTTATGATGCATAAAAGCTAATTTGATATTTGCAGTATGTAAGCAGCCAAAAATTTTTCTAAAGTGATTGTATAATTTTTTTCTCTTACCAGTAATCTCTAAGAAACTCAGTTGCTCCACATCCTCATAAATACTTAGTTCATCTGTTTTTTTATTTACCCATTTTAGTGAGCATACAGACATCTCATTGTAGTTTTAATTAACTGATGATATTGAGCACTTTCTCATGTGTTTATGGGCCATTTGTCTATCTTCCTTTGTGAAATGTTTAAGGTTTTTGCTTATTTTCAAACTGGTCTATTTGCTTTTTAATAATTGATTTGTGGGAGCTGTTTTTATGTTTGGATACAAGCCCATTGTACAATGGAACTGTATGCATTTTAGCATACAGTTGTCCCTTCAAATATATATAGTGCAAAAATTTTCTACCAGTTAATAACTTGCCTTTTCATTTTCTAAGTGATGCTTTTTTGAGGAGGAAATGTTTTAAATTTTGATAGAATCAAATTTATTGACAATTTTCTTTATGATTAATGTTCACTAAGAAATCTTTGCTTACTCCAAATCATAAAATATTCTTTGAAGAATTCTTTTAGAAGCTTTTTTGTTTTCACAAAAATACCTATTAAATATCTTGAATTAATTTTTGTGTGTGATGTGAGCTAAGAGTCAAGATTATGTTTTTCCAAATAAAATCCAGTTGTGCCAGCATTATTTATTAGAAAGACTTTCATTCCCCCAATTAACTTGCTTTAGCTCCAATGTTAAAAGTCAATTGACCTTGTAAATGTGGCTCTGTTTTTGGCAGATATATTCTCTGTTGATTTATATGCTTATCTATAAGGATACTGCCATTGTTATCCTAGTTTGTAACTAGGCAAATGAACTATAAGGTAGTATGAGTCCTCCAACCTTAATGTTTTTAAAAATTATTTTCACCGTTTTGGTCCTTTGCCCGTATAAATCATAGGTTTAGCTTGTAAGTTTCTAAAAAAAACTCCTTGGGTTTTTATTGTAATTACATTTACTCAAACAGATCAATATGAAATCAACTGACATTATAATGCTATTGAATCCTTCAACCCTTGAACATAGTGAAATCTTTCATTTTATTTGTTTTTAATTTTTATAAGCAATGTTTTATACTTTCCAATGTCAGAATCTTTCCCATATTTTGTTCCATCTATCCCTAAACACTTTGGGATTTTTTTCATTGTTGTTGCTAAATGGTACTTTAAAATTTAATTTCTCAATTGTTTAGCGCTAGTATACAGAAATACAATTCACATTGACCTTTCATCTCACAATTTTGCTAAATTCAGTGGTTAGTTACAGTTGGGTTTGCTTAATCTCTTTTTTTTTCTTTGAGGATTCCTCAGTATTTTCTAAGTATGTGATCATGTCATCTGCAAATGTAGTTATCTTATTACTTACTTCACTTGTTTCTGCTCATATACTTAAGTTTTTTTATGACAGTATTTTTAATGTTGTACACATAAAATCACAGTAAAAAGATAAGTATAAAGATGCAGCCCCTCTATTTTCACAAATAGCACACTGTATTACAGTAAACCATGTTTATATTCCACCATCAAGCACCATTCTCCCATTACTTCTCTTGTGATGATCATTAAGATTATCTTCAGATCCGACAGTCTCCTCATGACCTCTCAAAAGATCCATTGAATATTTGACAGAAACGGAAGACGCTGAACCTGCTGCACTGCCTTGAATTCCATCTGTAATTTTAGTGGAGAAAATAGACCCGGGATGTTTCTCAGTGTGAAAAATTCATTTTATCTTGGTTGAGTTGGAAATTTTTTTTCTGATAATTCGAGAGGATGACTCGGCAAAAGTTCATTTTTCACATCAGAAAACTTTTCCCAAGAAGATCATGACTTTTGAAAAGTCCACTTGCTGAGAGTTCACTGGCTGGAATACTTACTGTCTTTTAGCTTTATCCAGATACCCTGGCATTCCCCTCCCCAGCTCTGTGAACAGTCTCTCAGTCCTGTTATGTTCAGCTGACCCTGCCGCTTACTTCTGTTTCTTGCTTACATATTTATTATTTGCTTCTGTTAGCGGTATGTTTATCTTCTTTTTATAGATTTTTAGAGTGGAATGATTAGATAATTGATTTAAGCTTTTTTCTTTTCTAAAATAAGAAATGAAAGCTAAGAATTTTACTTCAAGTACCACTTTAGCTACCTCTCATAACTTTTGATAGGCTGTATTTTTATTATTATTAAATTAAAAAATATTTTCTAACTTTCCTGTGATTTCTCCTTTGGTTTCTGGATTATTCAGAAGTGTTTGAGTAATCTCCAAATAGGTGGAGGAATTTCTAAGTACTTTTTGTCTAACTTAAGTCTGTTATAAGAATAGAACATAATCTGCAAAATTTCTTTTTTTATAATTTTTTTTGAGATGAGGGTCTTGCTATATTGCTCATGCTGGTTTCGATTTTCTGGGCCTCAAGTGATCCTTCTGCCTGAGCCTCTCAAGCAGCTGAAATTACTGGTTTGAGAGCCATTGCACTTGGCTCTGTATAATTTCAGACCTTTGAAACTACAACTAATGCATAGGTATAATGGCAGGATCATGAAAAGGATCAGTGAACCTGAAACAGATTTAAAAAAAAACAACTATCAAAGTAAAAACAGAGAAAAAAAGACTAAAGACAAACAAACAACATGACCTGAAGTGACACGTAAGAAAATCAAGATGTTTAATATGTATATATCTGGAATCTTAAAGGTAAGGAGAGTGAGCCTGGGACAGAAAAAATATTTGGAGAAATTATGGTGGAAATTTTAAAATTTTGATTCAAAATAATCCACAGATCCGAGAAACTCAAGTAGACTGGACATATGAAAAGCTATACCTAGGCATGTTGTAGTTCAAATATACAAAATTAAAGAAAATAAGGACATCTTTAAAGCCTCAACATAAGAGAACATTTTATATATAGGATGCTACCCAGGGGTAGGCGCCTGGCTCAGAGCTTGAGACAGTGACCACGTTCCTGTCAATGATCATCACCCTTGTCCAGCACTCCTCACAGCCAGGCACATTCTCTGTTCCTATCTCCTGGCTAGAACCCACCTCTAACTCACTCTAGCGTGACATACGATGATGGGCAGGCCGCTGACTTATCAGAAATAATGCCAACTGAAAAACTATGCAACGATACCTTGAAGCATTGAAAGAAAGGACTGGTCAAACTAGAATTTTAAATCCAGGAGAAATATCCTTTAAACATTAAGTCAAAATAAAGACATTTTCAAATAAGTAAAAGTAGAGTACTTTCATTAACAATGGACTTGAATTTCAGTAAATGGTAAAGTTCTTTGGGTTGGTGAAAAATGATACCAGGTGGAAACATGGAGCTACATGATGTAATGAAAAGATCCAGAAATAGAGAACACAAAGGCAATATAGAAAAGTCTGTTGACCACATCTTAATTTCTTTAGAAGCAAATGACCGCTTCAATTAAGAAAATAGGGTAAGGGCTACAACATAGTAGGAAATAAAATGTACACCAACAGTAGCACTTATGATGAGAGGCAGGTAAATGAAAGTCACTATTCCAAGGTGTTTACGTATAAACACTGATATGATATAAAATAACTTTGATTTTATAGCCTGATGTGATATAAAATAACTTTGAGGCAGACTAGATTAATTTAAAGATGCATATTGCAATCTTTAGAACAAGTACTAGAAAAGCTAAAAAGCCAATAGAGAAAATAAAATTGATCACTAAATGTGAGTGAGAGCTAGAGTAGGTTGACATTCCTGAGATGTCATGTGGGTTATGGACCCGCGTCTCATCCCCTCCCCTGCAATGCACTCCTAAGGTGGTGAAGGAGGCTTGGAATGTCCAGCAGAGTAGATGAAAAAATAGTCTGGGAAATGTTCAGTGGTTCTTAACCTTCCTCATGGCATGACCCTTTAATACAGCTCCTCATGTTGTGGTGACCCCCAACCATAAAATTATTTTCATTGCTACTTCATGGTTGGAGGGCTCAATACCTCATCTAATTATGGGGTTGCCTTTTCTATCCCAGGGCTTCATTTAGCTTAGCATTTGGCAAACCACTTAAGGATGCCCTAGTTTCGATCTGGGCCAACTCAGTGTATGGGTGTACAAGCTAAAGTGTGTTATGTGGTGGTTTATGGGATGGTTAATCTAAAGGCAAAAAAAAATCTCAAACAGTGCAGTCTCTGACCATGAGACCAACTTCCCGGTGAGGGGTGTACCGAAGTGGATCTGAAACCATGAGATTCAAGGGGTGAGTTGCATCTCCTACTAGCTGCGGCTGATCCCATGCAAGACTGGAAGAGTCTTCTAAAGGTACAACTGAAGCACTGGCACACAAAAAACGCTGGAAAGGTGGGCATCATCCTCCAGGATGCAGTGCACTTAATTAACTAGAGATCTAATATGCTGAATCCTCTGTAGGAAAACGACACGGGTCGGGCACCAGGAAGTGCAAGCAGGAATAGCCCAACTTGTTATGATTCCCAGTGACATGTTTCCAAGCTTTCTGTCCCTATAACTCCGGACTCTCCAGGGTGGGAGTTCCTTGTCCCCAACAGGAACACTCTTCCACGGGGCAAAGGATTGAATTATAAGTGATGGCTGCCAGGAATGCATTTGGACTCATTATTCTCAGACTGCTGGTAAGGAGAGGAGTCACCACACAGGTGAGAATAATTGCCCCTGATCAGCAAGAAGAGATAATGCTGTGTTTGCACATGAGGGGAAGGGAGGGATATACATGACACACAGATGATCTGTTTGGACACCTGGAACATTACCTGGTTCTCCCTTTTTCCATTGTAGTGGTGAATAAGTATGCTAGAAGCAGCCCCAGATTGAGAAGGATATGATTTTCAAGGTCCTAGTTACTTCAGAAATGCTACCAAGAGCTGCCTAGGGAATAGCAGAGTGTGAAGAGCATTAGAAAGGATCATTTAGGAGAGGGTGAATAAGTTCCCTTTACAGCTCCAAGACCAACAGCAGCAATGGGAGCTCATCCTGCTCACCTCCCTTCTCCCCAGAGGGAAAAGACCACAAGAATCATAGAGCAGCTACCCTCCAAAAGTAGACCTGTGTGGCATAAGGGTGGCCCATGGCAGCCAAAGGCAATGCATCTTGCAGATCTGCAACTGAGTGGGGGCCTTCTTGACCTAAGTTCCCACAGCTGCATTTTACAATCCACCCACCATGCTTCTCCTGTCAAATCCGTGCTTTCAACAAGCTGCTCCCAGCCAATGATGGGTGTAGTGGTTACACTAAGAACACAATTCCTATAAGACACTGACGTCCTCTGACAGCACACTTGAGTTTGAAGACACCCCAGTGACCTTGCTTAGGCCACATAGCACTCAAACTACGCTCCCTCCTCCCTTCCTTCTGGTTCAGACTCATGATGCGGTCTGATGGTGCTCCCAGTCTAACCCGACTTCTACTTATTTTCTCTAACACAGTATTTCTCCTAATAAAATTCCTGCCTATTAATCCTGTCTTGGTGTCTGCTTTTTGCAGAAACAGGATTTAGAGCTTGGGATAATCTTCTAAGGTATGTGAAGGCTTTGAAGAATTGAGAGAAGGGGAATGACATGATCAATTACTGGTTCAGCCAGTGGTGTTCAGTATTAGGTGCCTAATATTATATAAGGTCACTCAATCAGACATAAAGTCAAGAATAGACAGAATAGCAAAGGAGAGTTTTGCCTTGTCCCCTTCCAATTATGAGTGCCCCTGAGTATGACAGCAAAAAGCAATATGCATTGTGCCTTCCATCTAAATTCTATTCTTGTCTTATTTCAATTTCCCCACTCTATTATTTCTCCCTCATGAAACTGTTCTTCACGAATGTCTAAGGAAATGCTATTGCATATAAAATACTTGCTAGATGTGATTTCTAATAATTATCAACACTGAATAACTTTTCAATGAAGTAAATTATACAGATTATCTCTTCTCTTAGGATTTTTTTACTTGGTAAATATTAATGAATTTTTTAGTTTCCCCACTCACTAGCAAAACAAATAGTTGGTTCAATATTTACCTTTTTTACAACACTTTTGTTTTAAAAAGGAGAAAGCAGAGAATGTTTACATTTTAATGAGCTTTAACGTTTAATAGACAATTTGCCTTCTACTTAGAGTACATTCATCTCTAAAGGCAAAGCTTTCCTTGTCACTGGGAAGTGAATGGGACCAGCCATATTCTCAAATATATTTTTAAAGAGGTGGTAAATTGTATTTAAGTTATCCATTTTGATCAGCATTTCAAGTTTCATATTTATGTGGGTATTCAAGGCCAGGGTAGCTCCCAAACAGTTGTTTTCACTAACAGCTGTGAAAAGGTTTTTGAAACTTTAAGATTTGAAAAGCATTTTGAATCTTTGTGAAAATGTTCACAAAGATTATGTTTTTGAGACCACTGCCACCGTGTTGGCCAATTTGTGAATAAGAATCATGATTTGGAGACTTCGACTTCACAGACACTTCAAAACTTGGGTTTATATTTTAAGATTATTTTATCACCTGGAAGGATGTGCGAAAACTATAGGCCAACACAGTAACTCGTCAGCTGTTTGTATCATTTCATACTGATGAACCTGTATCACTTCCCCTCTCATTTCCTTTTATATCCTTTCAATTGTTTTATATTGGCACTTTTATATGCTGTATATGCAAAGTAAGGATATAATAGTGATTACGTTTGTAGAATTCTTTGTTGTTTTCATAGCACACATCACACAAGTTATTTCATTTAATATCTTAGTAAACATGGGAATAAAATAGAACAAAGCATATTATCTCCATTTTACAAATGTATAAACACAAGCACAGAAAGGCTAAGTAACCTCTGAAGGTCATGTGGAGTTTGGATGGGAGCCCAGATATCCACATAGAAGCTATTTAATCAGCAACATAGCACACATAAAATGGGCTTTTGTGTACTCTATAGCTATAGAAATGTGGATCAAAATTAGTAATCTATCAGAGGATACCAGTTTTATATGGCCTACAGATCTAAGATATAGTATCACAATTATTTTTCAAAAAGAAATATGGAAAATGAAATCAAAATTTAGGGTTAGACACAAAATTCAGTTAGAATCGGAACTCAGGGTATCCTAAATTTATTCGTTAGGTTGAGCCTATGGCATCAAATTGAGTGTGTTGAATGAAGTTTGCAATAGATTATTTTAATTCCCCAAAAAGAAAAATTGACGCTGCTGAATCCCTTCCACATTCAAGTGACGGGGCAAGCTGAATTGGTCACATTGTACCAAATCAATTCAACTTGCCCGACTTTAGACCAAGTCATGGTTCCTTTTTATTGGAATTGTTCATCTGTCCTGCCAGGTGGCAACATTCGGATCTGCTTAACATTCCCAGGTCTCTTCTTCTTTGACATTCATCTCCTTTCTTTACTTTCCCCTTTCTTCATTGAGAACCATCCCTTATGCTGCTCAGCTTAAAGGACTTTTGTTCTGGACTCTGCCCATTTAGCCAGATTAAACAGTTAAATTTTCATAACAGAAAGCATAGGTAAAAGATAATCAAATGCCAAGTCAATTACCTGTAACTGATGAGATTAAGTTTCTCTTGGCATTAATATTATGTGTTGCTTACTAAGATAATAAGTCTACCAGGCAGAACTTTGTGTCTCTATAAGTTGTTTTACATAGTCTTAATTTCATCAGCACTCATTGATGTAAAATAATACACAGTAGAATCTCCATAGTTGACCATGACCTTACACTGACCACCTCCTTAAATTGACCTAATTTTCATAGACTGGACAAGCACCACATGTATATATCAGGACAGTAGGCCTAGCTCCTTATACTGACCACCTCTGTATGTTAACCATTTTGTTGTAGTCTACCGGGTGTTCAATGTAAAGAGGTTCTACTGTACTCTTACCTATTTATGCTGCATGGATATTTATATTTGTTCATAATGCTGCATTATTACATCCAGACTGTATAAGTAATTATGCATCAAGAAAGTAGAACTCTACTCTGTAGGCGATTAAACTATCACATGGATTATTTTCCTCCAAAATAATCGTAACTAACATTTAGCCTTCATTGCATGCTAATGGTATACTAAGCATTGTACCAATAAGAAAAATGACAAACCTTTTCATGTTATATTTGCTATCTATAATTGAGACAATAAGTAAATAAATACTTAAACCCACAATAAAACTGCCTATTTGCTCCTGTGCTCTGGAGAGAATGTTCAGCAGCCCTTGCTGATAGGGCAGACAGTTAGAAAAGGTACTGTGGGAGGCAGGTCTGCCCTTGCTCCGTTCATGTAATCAGAGACCAGAATGTTCTTAACCTTTTATGGATGGATGAACAACAAATTAGGAATTTCTAATTGCCTTCTCTCCAAGGGCCCTCTCCCAACTAAGCAGTGAAGGTATTAGCAGAAAACTGTTGTTCATCCAAGGTGATGTTAACTTTTTGTGGAATTAAGAGACCTTTATTTGAAAACAGCTTCAATAGCTAGAGGCACAAAATATAAAAAATGTACTCTGGGCTATAATAATTGCTGGCTGCCCTGGGAAATGGCTTCAAGGCCAGAGGAGTCGTGGCTCCATGCAAGCACATCCTCTAATTATTGAAAAGCCTGTGTAGAGTCTCCATGTTAATCAGTCTCTCAGAGACTCGAGCTTTATGTGGTTAGTGCAGATTTATGGAATTTTTCTTTTTCTGTTATTAAAACTGATATTTCATAAGGAAAAAACTATCTCCAGACAACTGTTAAAATGCAAAGTTTCAGTCATAAAAGAAAATGGCAAGATTATTCTGAGACTGTTCCGTAGAGAATTCTAAACAAGGATAAGAAACAACACATCAAAGGCGGGGGGGGGGGGGTGGGATTCAAAAAATAAAAAGGCTGACTCTAAAATATTAACAAAAAGACTCAACAGTTGGCCTGTAGAATCAAGAGGTTATAGTATAATTAATTTAAGTGCTTGTTACAATTATGGAAATAAACATTTCGTGCATAAATGCAAACTGAATTATACATAATTATGAAAACACTAAACTAATTGGAACATTTGGATTAACATAGTAGAAGCCAAATTGCCTTTTAAAACCAATGACACAGTGCTTTGCATGTATCTTGCATGTACAGAGCAAACATTAGTTAATAATAGAAAGGAACATATTCGGAAACACATATTTCTATGAAGTTAGCATTTTGTTTCTCTTGTAGAGTATGCACATATTGTAGATTAAATTATAGTGAAATATTACAGAAGAAATACAAAGCTAAGACAGGCTGGTTACTCCAGTTGTAACTGATCTATAGGTGAAGACTAAAGGGCAGAGACTCAGGTTCCAGGACTCAGGTCTCCCTTCACTCCACCCCCGCCACATTCAGAAAATGCTGCTAAGCCCAGTAGGGTAACAGGGATGGATGACGGAAATTAGCAATCTGAGACAGGTACAAGGAAAATTGTGCCTAGCTGAGATGAAGAAGATTGAGTAACAGGGTCTCCCTCACCCAGTCTAAATTTCAAAGTTTGGCTGGGCCTTCCTAGTTCCCTTTTGGTATGTTAAAATTTTGTTCATTAAGGTATACTTTCTCCTCTTCCAGATGAACCACATGATTTTACTGCATTAAGACTGAAAATTTTTATGATTTATTACTGTACATAGAGATGACCCTCCTTAGAGTGACCTATGCTAAAATATATATATATATATATCTTCTTTCCACTCTTCTTCTGTCACTCAAAACTCACATCCCTATAGAGAAGCTGATGATAGCTCAACTTTGGAAAAGTATTATAGTTGAAATGACTGATAATATTGTATTTAACTCTTCCAAGTGGAAGAGTTAATCTCGTTAACCCACTGAACCAATAATTATATGTAATCAGAGCTCTCCAGACATTACATCAGATAAGGGATTATATTAACAGTGATGGATCTAAGCTCACCATCTCCTCTGACTACATGTTGGTGTATCTTTTTATCGTCTTATAAAATTTCACTCCATGGTTTCTAAAGTCTGAAGAAATGCCTTATCAGTTAGCCATCTATAGTCAGCAGTGCATCCACCTTGGTCCTCCAGTCTGACTGCCATCACCTCCTGCTGCCACCTGCAAATCCACTCACTATGGCCCTTTGTGACAATGTTGGCACCCAAACCAAAAGCATTATGTGCTGACACTCTCTGAGAATATTAGAAACACTCCCAAGACACAGTCTTTGGGGTCTTCCTTAATTTAAAGGCATGGTGTTGGGTTTCAAGACAGCTGCCTACATCCTAAAATGTCTGGGTTTCAGGCAGCTTCCGGGATCCCTGGTTCTTGGAGCCTTTTGGTTGAAAAATGACCAGACACCCCAAAGTAAGGCAAGTGTAAACAAAGTTTATAGAGAAAGAGAAAGATAGGTTTACAGAGTGAGATCACAATATAGGCTTATAGAGCAAGATAACATTTGCCATAGAAAACAAATGGCCCCTTTTGTCATGACAAAGAAAGGGCATGGGTTATAGCTGCAATTCTCTTTTATACTATCTGAATCAGGCCTATCTCATGATTCAGAGGTCTCCAAGAAACCTGAGTAGAACTGTGAGTGCAGACTTCCCATGATCCTCTTTGAGATTCCATTGGAGGGTGTGAACCACAAAGTAGATTTAAGCTAATGACATGATAATTAGTCTTAAGTCCATTCTAAGTCACCTTCAAGAGTCTATTGTATCTGTTTCCAGGCTAGAGACTCTTCTGCATCCTTCTGAAGTTGGCATGCTAAGTTCTCATTGGTAGACTGGTAGGGTGGTCTCTTACACCCAGGTGTGAGCAATCACTTGGGATTAAGGTGGGAGACACCCAGATGTAGGCTTGGGGGCCTCTCCTTCCTTCCCTAGGAGAGGCACAATATCTAGCTATCTACCTAACAAAGGCATATTTTATCCAGTAGTGAGAAGCATTTATTTCCTTTTCTTACCCTACATGACACATTGACACTAGAGTAATCAAATACTGGAGATGTGTCACATGAAGCAATAGACCCTTAAGTTTTGCATCTATACACTCTCTGTCCCCCTCTATTCAGGCTCTTAATCTCATAAAGCTCAGTTCATTTGAATAGTTGCCTGGGACCTTTACTCCACTACATCACTGGACTTTGTCTGGAATATAGTAAGTGTTCTGTGAGTTTTCATAGAGTTGATAAGTGAGTCAATGGGAAAAAAAACAAATATAATATTATGAATCCCAGTAGTAGACATACATGTATGCTATCACTGGAGTCACATTTTTAAGTCAACTATCTAGCAGAATATGGGGTAAATATAGAGGGCTTTCTGAGATTCTTAAAATTTACTCAGCCTTTCTACCTGCACACACAAACAATACTGCAAAGAAGAAAAAGTAAGTTTTTGGTAGTCTGGGCCTCCATCTCTTATTTTGGGAGGAGTTCCCCTGGGCTAATATCCTTTTGCTTCCAGTGTTGATGCAGGTTCCCTTTGCTCGGGGCTGGATACAAACCCCATTTTCTGGGTCTGAGCAGGCTCACAAAACAATTTGATCAATATTCTATCTAGGCTGCCACTTCCAGAAAGGACACAGCACCCTAGAAGGGACCACATTCCTACAAAAGGACAGTTTTAAAATTACATTCTGCCAATAAGCCCCTAGTGTCAAACAATTATGACATATTCTAGACATACATTCCATCTCCTGAAACCCCACTTCCTTTAGGGTAGGAAAAGCTGCATATAACCCCCTAGAAATAGAGGTGAAATGAGTTACTCACTCGGGACACCCCTCTGCTGTGCCAGAGGCTTGGTCTTCCTTCTCCTCTTATCTATCAATAAAGTCTACCTTTTTGCTTACTTGTTGTGGTCCCTGAATTCATTCATTAAATTTCTAAGACCTGGCAGGTAGACTCAAGTTATGGTGTTATTTCCAGGATAGGTAATTATTGGTCACTGATCTACATGATGAAAAAGGACAAGGGAATCTGTCAGATGCTGAGGAGTTGGAATCACAGGCCAAAGGAAGGAAATTGCAGACAGGTAATCAAAGCTTTGAAGGTAGTTGATCAGACCTGAAGTCAGCTATGGATTATAAACAAAACAATTTTTGAGTTTTAAATACTTTATGATAGTTATCTGAGTCTCTAGGAGAGAGACTAGCTCAACATAATATATGTAGTGAAATTGGACCCTAGTCTCTGCAAATCAAGAAAACTAGTATAATTTCTTCTATCAAGCAACCACAAGGCAAGCAATTGTATCAGAAAGTCTGATCCAGTGAACCTGACAACTTCTAATGATTGATCAGAATAAATATGATATGATGTTCCAGACAGGTGACCAGGTAATGAAAAACAAAAGCAAACAAGCCCGAGTATCCAGGAGGCTTCCTTGTCTCTTTTATTATGCAAAAGAAGCCAGTTGGAACTGGTTCAGACCATTGGAAGGAGCTGTTTAGCACTGGTAAGAATGAGAGAAGAAAACTAGCTTTTTATGTTTTGATGCTTATTTACTAAGGAGGAATTTGACACTGCAAGAAGTTTAATCAATGGCCTGCTTAAAGTTGACATTTGCTTCTAGTTCTGGCTGATTTTCACACTGGTGTTGGTAGGCAAATCCTGATAACTAACCTGGAGAGGGAGATCTAGACTCTCCAAATTCAATCTCTCATCACAGTGACAAAACGCAGTTTCTATTAAATAGGCAAAAGGCTGTTTTCATTGGTGCCAATTGTAGTATCATCCACTCTATCCTTGTTCTTAGTAGCAAAAGGAGGTACTGCTGTCACCTAGAGACAATAGTGTTGGAAAGATCCAGACTCTGGGGACACCCTGGGTCCCCAGGGTTATGAATTATAGAGATCTTAAACAATATATCTTAAACAATATTTTTATTTTGCTCTGTAGCTATTTTAAGTATTTTCTTCTGTTGCATCTGCTTATAATTTATTTCTTACTCTTATGTAAATTTGTGGATTTATTGACATTAAATTCTATAAATCTACTTTTGTCTTGAATCTTGTTTCCTTTTATGTATAGGATTTTTTACGTGTGCTAGGATATTGTCCATTTAAATGAGATGAGGTTTTTAGTGTTACCCCAGGAACCCATTCAGTTACAAGATACAAGTTTTACTACCTCAGAGGTTGAAATGGAAGGATCAGTTGAGTCCAGGAGTTCAAGCCCAGCCTGAACAACATAGCAAGATGCTATTTCCATAAAAAAGAAAAAAAAATCAATAAATTTATGTTTTAATTAACTTTAGTAAAATGATTTTTTATTCTTTCTATGATTTATTCCCTCTAAAATCTCTAATATTTATTTGATAATTACGATGTGTTTGATACCTTGTATAAATCATTTTATTTGATCACCTCACCATCACTATAAAACAGTTATTGTTAATATCGTGGTATAAGTAAATAGACTGAGATTTAGGAAATGTAAGTGTCTTGCCCAAAATTACATGAATTAGAAATGACAGGGCTGGAAGGTGAATTTGAGCTAGCAAAATATGTGTTCCTCTCCAGATGGAAAGATCTGTCCTTCTCCCCCACATCCTAGTCATCACTCTTCATTTTATTGATAGCATATTAAAAATCACCACCATTTGTTACGGTATTATTCTGCCATGTAATACTATAACATACTGCTCAGTTATAGTTTATAATATTCCGTTTACAGAATCTAGGATTTCCTCTGTGGCTTCTGAGAGTGTTCTTCTGAACTTCACTGTTTCTGCCCTTCTTTCCCCAGTTACTCTTAAAAGTTTTTATCCCTTCCTGCTCATTGCATATCATCTCCTCCATGTCCTCACGCCCACTGCAGGTTATTAATGTGGAGATTTGGAGATAATTTATCAGATGACTTTAACCAGACATATCTGTCCAAAAGGAAGTGCTCTGACTACTTTGCTCTAGGTAGAGTTCTCAGACCATGTATGTTTGTGATTCCTTGGGTCAAAAGGGGCAAAAGGCCAAAGGCTTTCACAATAGTGGGTTTCTCCTCGAGTTGTAGGCAAGAATCTATTAGTTTATGACACTGTTATCTAATTGCCAGACATAGAGATCCTCTTACAAGTTTTTAAGTTACATAGAACATTTATTAGAGCTACAATTGGCTAAAAGGGCCAATATCTAACAATGATCATCAGGGGGCAATGAAAGGACAATCTTCTCAATCTAATGGTTGGTTGATTTAAGTAATAACCTTTTGTTCTAGAAGATTTTTGAAAACCAGGGGGGGAAAAATAGCTAAAATTGCTCACCCTGTTACAGAAGGGTGAGCATATGTATAAGTAATCATTTTA
The DNA here is from genome assembly GCA_963574655.1 of Perodicticus potto. Taxonomy (NCBI): domain Eukaryota; kingdom Metazoa; phylum Chordata; class Mammalia; order Primates; family Lorisidae; genus Perodicticus; species Perodicticus potto. Next base: position 26,138 of record CAUYRH010116743.1, read on the forward strand.
TCTTTTTCTTGTTAAATGTGCTAGGTTCAAACAAATATAATAGCTATCGATCAAAGACATTCTCTGTTTTCACTGAACTATCAAAATATTAACAGATGCCTGGGAAGAACCCTAGAAATTCTGACTTAGTCATTCTGAAGTAGAGATTGGAGGCCCACATAAAATGTAAAAACAATGCATAGGTGAAACAGTGCACTAATACATATGTAAATAAATAGCTCTCCAGAATTGAAAAGTACTGGTGTACTGTGTACCCATTCCCAGTAGATACCCTTTGCCTTTAAAGTACTTCTCGAGCAGAAGTGGCCCTCAACTGCAGAGAGTTAAGGCATCGTCCATAATGAGCGAAAGGAAAAGAAGCTGAAGGCTTTAAAGACAAAAATAAGCCTCCCATCTTTGCCACCTCCCCTCCCTTGTGCTGACCATGGGAGCAATGAAGCCAGACTCATAGGATAAAGTGTCTCATGGCCCCGTCTTAGAAAGACCCCAAGGCTGCATGCCTCTGGTCTGGTGTAGCTGGTGAGGTAGCTGTTTTTTCCTAACTAGATAAGGCAAACCCAGTTCCTGGAGTTCCTGCAGTTGCTAGAAGCACATGTACGCTTTCCCTCCAGAGACCTGGAGTTAGGCTTCTCACACTCTAGGATCAAAACACTTTCATCTTCTTTGGGTTAAGGACATTCTCACTGGGGGAAGAGGAGGTGCGGGAGCATTAAAGCTTGCTTTGGTTTTACTCTATTACAGGGTCTGTGTATTTTGTGTAAAATAGCACATTCTTTGTTTCATGTGGGAGCTACAACAAGTAGTGTTTCTAAAAATAAAGAAGCTACTACAGCTCCCTTTCTATCTGACCTGGAATTACTGCTATTAGAATTATTTCTCCAAATTCAGTCCATGATGTGGGGACTTTATCCTCAGGAAGCTAAAGTTAACCTTCACAGGCTACTTGGGATGGGAAAAGGGTGGAAAATTCTAACATCTCCAGGTACCTTTAGGACATGAATCATGCCAAGTTGGATGGCATATGTTTGCCTGGGGAAAGGCAGTATTGGGAATATTAAACACCTCCATTCTAGTCTCAGTGCTGCTACCAGTTTGCTTAAGGATCCTGTGTAAAGAAAGGCAATGGGTCATTTCATGGAGTTTTGCCCACTCAGAAGCAGTGTAATACACATGTATAGACACTACCAAAAGAGAGGATAAAGGAAATACTCAGAAAGAAGGAAACTGTGATGTCGGTGGGAGGGTGATGTGGACTACTAATTTAGAATTATTAAATCCTGGTATCCCATGGCTTGAAATCACCACAGAGGTCATTAAGTCAGTGTCCCTTCTCCTACAGATGGGAAAGCTAGTCACCAGTGAGGTTGAATGACACATTGCAAGCTGCAAAACTTATTAGTCAGACTAGAATCATGGATGTTCTGTTCCCTCAGTTAAATGTATTCCATTTGGTTTGGAGTCAGCCACACTTTCCAGCTAAAAGGCCTATTTTGAGGCCAGTGGGAATGTGCGGGAGTATACACATGTAGTGGAAGTGTAACGTATTAACCTTTAGAAATATTTTTATATAAACTGCTTGTTCATATGACCTGCAGTAGGTTACCTAACCCCTGTAAGCCTCAGTTTCCACATCTATCATAGGGGTGGACTAGATTTCTATAGTAATATATAATAGGTCCACCAGAATGAGAGACCTGGATACTTGAACGCTAAGTCATTTTGAAGTCATCAGAAAACAGCAAGGGTGATAATGTCTGATTTACAGACACAAACTTTGGGGGACTTAGGTGCTGGAAGTTGAATGAACTGGAGCCTTTAGTAACTTTTCTCTCACTTTTTGTAGCACTAGCTGCCTGTGTCATCCATGAGGCATTTATTATTTGTCTTCCACCTGTTTATAAGTACACATGTGCACATGTTTGCATGTACAGATAGATTTACATCCCCCACAGGGTTGAAATTGTGATTTACAATTCTTTGAATTCTCAGTACCTAGTATTTACGGAGTGTCCAAAAACCGTCTGCTGATGCTGAGAACTCAGATGCCTCATTTCTACTCTCTTAGTTAATGAGGACTTATATGGGAAACTTATAGGACACCTGGCATAAATTATTTCCTTACAAATTGCTTGTATTCCCACTGGTATGAGATGTCTTTCTTTAGGTTTCCTACTTAATTACAAGGGATAAGGAAGGGAGCCAGACACTGGCCTAAATGTGACAACATCTGCAAAATTACTCAGTAAGCTTAAGGCCTCTTTGTTTTATTTATTTATTTATTTATTTTTTATTTTATTTTATTAAATCACAACTGTGTACATTAGTGCAATCAAGGGGTACAATGTGCTGGTTTCATATACAATCTGAAATGTTTTTATCAAACTGTTTAACATAGCCTTCATGGCATTTTCTTTTCTTTTTTTTTCCCAGTGGTAAGACAGAATTTATTTACAGAAAAGAATACAGAAAACACTACAGCTCCTGGTAGAGAGAGAGAACTCAAGTGGGGAGAGAAAAGCTCTCTCCGTTTCTCTCCCAGTCTTTCCCCGTCTCCCCCTTTAGGCTTTTAATCTCAGGGTATATATAGGTGTATGGGTTCCTTGGCCAGGAAACGAATGAGCACAGTCCCTTCCAACGGGGGCAAGGTGAATGAATGTATCAATGAATGAACACAGTCCCTTTCACTGGGGCAAAGTGAATGAATGTATCAATGAATGGACACAGTCCATTCAAGGAATTGAGTCCTAGGAAATTCACATGAAATTGACCTAGGCATAGGAAATG
>CAUYRH010116747.1:0-22656 GCA_963574655.1 Perodicticus potto
ACTTATTTGGGGGCTTTTAGGAAGAGAATTATTGGGATTTTTTTTTCTATTGTTGGGGATTCATTGAGGGTACAAGAAACCATCTTTGGTGATACTTAGGAAATTTTCATTTATAATATTCCCTAGTATGGCTTCCATTCCCCTGAGGCATTCTTCTTCCCCTTCTGGGACACATATAACTTGTATGTTTTAAGGCTTCATAAAGTCCCATAATTCTGTCAGTGAATGTTCTGCTTTCTCTCTCTTCTTTTCTGCCTCTTTAACTATCTGAGCTATCTCAAGAGCTCTGTCATCCTCTACCTCCGAAATTTTTTCTTCTGCATGATCTAATCTGTTGTTGAATCTTTCCATTGCATCTTAAGTTCCCTGACTGCTTCAGTTCCTTCAGTTCTGCTATATCCTTTCTATATTCTTCATATCATTCATCTCTTATTTGATTCTGTTTTTGGATTTCCTTTTGGTTATTTTCCACTTTATCAGCAGTTTCCTTCATTGTTTCCATCATTTCCTTCATTACTTTCATCATCTGTATTCTAAATTCCCTTTCTATCATTTCTAACATTTCTTTGTAGATGCAATCTTCTGCAATAGCTACCTCATGGTCCCTTGAGGGGGTTGCTCTGGAGTGGTTTTTCATGTTACCCGGATTTTTCTGCTGATTCTTCCTCATGAAGGTTTTCTTTTATCTGTTTCCTTGCCCTAATTTTCCTTTCACTTCCTCTTGCTCTTTAAGTTACCGTGTCTCTGGACTGGGATTTTGATGAGTCCTTTTGGTACAGGACCAGAAGGATGAGAAGATTGAAGAGGAAGAAGATAAAAAAGAAAGAAAAAAGAGAAAGGAGAGGGGTGAGTAAAAGGGAATATTGACAAAAAGAAGAGAGGCACAGAAAGAGGGAAACAGAAGCAATATAGGTGTACAATACGATACTTTGACTCAACCTTAAAAACCCCCAACCTCTGGGGGTGCCAGGTTGGGTGGTTCCCTTGAGGTCAGCAGCTCTGTGCTAGCCTATTAGGACATAGTACACTACTTCCACCAAGTAGAGAGGAAAGACATAAATGCTATAAATTAAACTAAAACAAGCAAACAGAAAACTTTACAGGATAAAATTGGGGGAAAACAAAATAATAGGGGTAGAAACACTAGCAAAAATGAAGTTCTAATTGTTAAAGAAGGCAACAATAGAAAATTATATTTAAACTAGAAAAATGAAGAAATAAAAGAAAGGGGAAAAAGAAAAATCTAGAGGGAAAATGTTGAAATTTTTATTAAAAAGCAGTATATATATCTTCCTGAATATTGTCTGTGCAACAGGTGATTTTCTGGAGTATGAGATGTTAATCATAATGCTGATACGGTTATACAAGATGGAGACTGGAGCCCTCTGCTGATTTCTCAAACCCCACAGGGTGGAGAGCCTAAATCTCTCCTCAGCCTGCTTAAAAGGCACTTTAAACTGCTAACCTTGGCTAAGCAGAAGCTTTCCCAGGAAAGCACTTGTCACTAGGATCACTCCTTAAGCGGCTATCCACTTACCCAGTGTGCCCAAACTGGTTTCACTCTATGCTGCTGAGGGCCAAGGCTGTAAGGCAACTCAGTCCCCACCTTTAGGCTGCTCAGTCACTAGATTACTCGCCCAAGGTCTCCTGCCTGATCCTTGCTCTGCAACCCTGAGGGTGGAGCTTGCCAGGGCAGTTTTCTCACAATGGCTCTGCGCAGTCTACTGGTGAACATTATTAGCTCCGTCTGGCTCAGTCTGGGGCCCTACACAACGCTTAAAGTCCTTCACACTCTTTCCCAAGTTCTCCCAAGGTAGTTCAACTGAGTGCCAAGTCCAAAAAAAAAACAAAACAACTCACAGATAAGGCCTTTCCAGTTTGCAATCTCACTGCTGCTATACTTACAGCTGTTGGCGGGATTAGATAGAATGAACACACACAACCCACTTGCCAGTTCGCCACTGCTTTTTCCTCATGGGGTCCAGAAGTCTCTTGCTGACTCCCTGGGTCCCCAAAGGGATGTTTCTGGGCAGATCCCACCAGCCAGAGATGCCTGGAGTCTTCTCTCCCCAGTCTCACCGTGCCCAGTTGCAAAGAAGCTGTTACTCAGCTGCCATCTTGCTCCTCCTCCTAGGATTTTTTTAAACTGCGATTTTAACATATTTTGTGTCCGAAAGTACCAAGTGTTCCAGAACCAGAAGGCACCTTCCACATTCTCTACATCAAACCCTCATTCCGTACATGAGTAATACCAGCCCTCAAGTCCTAGGCCAGGCCTTGCTTCCTAGTACCCTGCCTCCACATTTCTGTCTCTGGAACTGCTGATAGCCCTCCCTAACTTAGTCTTGCTGGGCTGCCTGCTTTTTGAGACCCCCTTGGCTCTGATCTCTCTCAGTTGACACCAGTTACTGTGTAGGCCACCGAGACAATTATTACTGGTCTGAAATGACATCCGTTTGTTCAGTCATGCTCTGCTAAGCCGAACATGTTTGCACTGCTTGACTGAGAGCCCATCCAAGCCCTAGTCTCTCCCATCAGTATTAACCATTTCTCTCCCCTTCAAACCAAAAATTGCCCAAGGACGTTATAATAGAACACTTACCATTATGTGAGTTTAGACCCTCACCTGCCTCATCTACAAAATGAATGTAAATACCATTACACTGCCCAATATACCTTATAGGATTACTTTGAGCAAAAATGAGCATTTTGTAAACAATAAATATATACCAATGGGGAAAGGGGTTAGGGAAAGTATGTTTTTGTATGTCCCTGACTCCCCATTGGTCTGCAACTGTTAAAACTTAATGTGTACGTATCATTACAGTGTAAATAAGAAAAACATACAGGATAAACATGAGTGGGAGCCCAGACACTGTGCTTGCTGACTACACAGGGAACCCCACCAGGAAGAATTGCTTACAAGCTACTATTGCATTGCATTCACTTTGGGGGCAAATATTCATCTGCCTCATGAATCCCTGGGAAAAGCGAGGTGTCCCGCTTCTCTTAAAAAAGGAAAAACAAGTCAGAATTTGCCGATGAAAAGGTGCAAAACTCTCCTCTTCCTCCAGATGACTTCTAATGCTCTCAGTGCCATACAGCCATTATTTTTGGCAAAGCAACCAGGTGGAAGGCCACAGCAGGAAGGAGGGGAAGACAAAGCCCGGAAATGGAGATTAAAGAATGGCAGTCACCACCAACGGAGATCAGCTTGGAGACTGCTGATATGCCGCAGGCTCTTCTCAGCAGCCTCTGCATTATTCCAAGCTTTATTCCAATTTGGTGCCACCTCATAGTCCCAGGGTGCCTCCACGCCACCCTCTTTGGGAACCTCTGCTGTGCTCCTCCCAGATTGAGGTTTTGGTTTTTTTTTTTTTTCTAATTCAGGATTGCCTGTTTCACTGTGTCTCCTCACTCTAATAAAATGTGTATCTGAGCACAAAGTGGGACTGTTGATTTTCTTTCCCACTCAATGTGAGCTGCTGAATTTCATTATTTCAAATCTCATTTTCATGGAGGCCTGACACCAGCTGGGACTGCGCAGTGGAGCTATGTATGCTGAGGACTGCAGCACCCTCCATAGTGAGTCCCCATCTCTGGGGAGCTCCGGGCAGTTCAGCTAATGACGAAGGGGGCTGCAGGCCTAGATCCTACCCACCTACCACCCTCCCCAGCCCAGCAGGGCAACCAGGCTCCAAGATTCTCCAACCAAGACCCAACCAGTCCCTACTCAGCCAAGGGTTGAGTTTGCTTCACGCTTTGTGCCAAGGGTTTAGAAAAGATGTGACATATTTCTTCCAAACACACAACCAGAGACAATTCACCCATGAGCTGCCAGGACACATTTCCCATGCAGCATGGAAAATCTCATAAGCTAAGGAATGAAGAACTCAACCACAGACGAATACAAGCCAGCTGAGCATTTCTAAAGAATGTTAGGAAGCATCTCAGGGTCCTCCATGTCACACTGTTGTTACCACTACAGTCATCCTACCCAACTCTACCACTATACACACTACACAGCCATAGGATGCTCTCCCCTGGTTTTCTAGGCACATAATACCAACAAAAAGTCAGGGAGGCTGAGATAATGGCCCAGAGAGAAATAAGCTGAAAATAGCCTCTCCTCAATTGATGCCAAATAAACCTCATCCCTCATATGCAGGGATGTAGCCTATAAAAAGTCTCAGAAACTGGAACCTCCTCCGTGATCCCCTCATCTTCTCCCTTTCTCATCTCCTCCACCCCCACATGGAAATCCTGCTGACAAGAATGAGAGTAGAGTCTGCCTGGGATGAGATGAGAAGGAAAGGGTTAACGCAAGCGGAGAACCAAGCTCCCCGGATAAAAGCTGGTCTAAATCCCTTGCATCAAAGGAAGACATGGGGAGAAAAGAAGAGTTTGTTTTAAAGCAGAGGGGCTAGAGTCCCAGGGATGAGGAAACACAGGTGAACACCTCGTTAGGTGGCTCCAGTCCTCTCTCACACACGGCTCTGTCTGCTTCCAGTCTGTGGAGCTCCTGATGCTCCAGGGACTTAAAACACATTCTCCTTTTGTGTGATGGAAGAAATCCATTTTTGTTGGCTCCACTCCAAGGGCAGCTATGCTGTATCTGAGACAACAGTGCTTCCCTTCTCCTGCTAAGTTACTTGATCCAAAATACAGACACTGGAAAATTCAAACCACTCCTCTGATTTTTTTTTTTCTGATCTCTATTATAACACTCAAACAGAAAGTCATAAGGTTTCTGCAACACCACTATAAACACTCTGCTTCTAGGCCCTTCTCTAACACTGGCCAGCAGAGTCCCAAAAGCCAGTCAGAAATCACCTTGTGGCAAGCCCGTAAGTCTCCCTGTGATGCTCTCAGAAATCTCAAGTGCTGCTGGGAAGTTTCTTTTCAAGCACATGTGTGGTTTGCCCAGGAAAAGAAGCATGTCCTTCATCCTTCTCTTTGCACACACATGTTGTTGAGTTGAGTCAATCTGAAGCAGCTTCTCTCCAGACAGCCGACTGGGGGGTGCAGCTAGCCCCTGTGACAATCTTGCTGGGTGATGATAAAAGTTACAATGTTGAATGGTCTGTTGCTCCAGGTTCCTATAACAACACTGGTCTCTACAATTTCTCTTCACAAGACTTCAAGATTGTCCTGTTTCACAGTTCTTCTGCATCTCTCCAGCTGACCTAAGAAGAAACTTTTTTTTTTCAGATTGATAAGGGTACAAATGTTTAGGTTACATTGTTTTCATTTCTAAGGTAAAGTTCAAGTTGTAGTTGAGCCTTTTACCAGAAGGCATGCTGAACACCTTCACATTGTGCACATTAGGTGAGATCCTGCCAATCGCCCTCCTTCCTCCTCCTCCCCCCACCTTTCTTCTCCCCCTCACTAGACTATATTTAGTGTTTTTCTTTTGTGTGGACATGTAATTGTTTATATATTGGTTCCATATTAGTACTGAGTACACTGGATACATTTTTTCAATGCCTAAGAAGAAAATTCTAAACAAGGAAAGCAGCTATTGGTGTAGACAAGATGGACTCACCTGCCTGGAGGACCTACAGAATAATACTCCTAAATCAGCATTTTCTAAAAGACAACCAGTCTTTCATAGCAAAAATTAAGCTAATAGGATCATGTCCAGTTAATTAAAAATACTGGCCTAATCTCTCTGATCTGTTATGCTGTAAGGTTCTACATTGGCTTCTTTTAAATTTCCATTTCTGTGAATCTATGCTGGAAAAGGCATGCAAAAATACCTTTCTCTTCAAATGAAAGCCCACAGATTGATGTGGGTTTTCCAATTGTAAATTATGGCAGTAAATGGTCAGATGCCTCACCTTCCTATGTGGAGAAAGAAAGTTGATACACACCCCAGACTTCCCTCAGCCAGAGAGGTGCCTCCCTGCACCTTGAAGTAAATTACATCGATGCCAAGGGTCACTTCTTGAAGATAACCCAGATAATGAGGGTGTCCCAGTATGGTCACACCCCAGTCGCAGGACTCTGCTCACCATGAGTGCCCCATGCTGAAGAGACACCTATGTAACATTCTCACCGCAAGAAAGAAAGGTCAAGTTATTAAGTAGTTGCCAACTGTCTATGTCTATTTGTATCTTTGAGCCTCTCTGTTATATCCTCTTCTACCCTCTTCATGACACTTTTCATCTTTATGTGAGGTCAATTAAGTTCAAGAACTTATCCTAGAAAAAGCACTACACACCTCATGGCTGAATATCACTATAGTCACCTTTTAGATACTGCCCTTGGAAAGCTATACACTGATGCTAGCCCACCCTTCAAAGAAATTTTGGAATTCTTTTTTTGGAATGGCCATTAGAACTGTCACTATGGTCACCTTTGAAGTATTCTCCTTGGCTATCTGATGACCACAGTGATATTCAGCAATGAGGTATGCAGCACTTTTTCTAGGATGAGTTCGCAAACATAATTGTCCAACCTCATATTCCAAGCTTTCTTCCTACAGTAAACATTCACTGTTTCTGAAATTCACTGAGATATCCAAGTTCGACTGTGGTTACCTCAGCACAGAACAAGTGAGAGCCTGTTCTTCACCTGACCTCTGTAACCTCAGTGACAACATTTGAATTTGGAGATAATGGGTCCTCTCCAGAAGACCCTCTAGATTGTAGCATGTTCAAAACCATCCCTACATCCAATTTCTCTAACAGTGTCATAAAATCAGATTGCCATAACTTTGAAGTCTCTCAAGAACCTATCTAATTGACTGGTGCCATATTGCTGGGTAGGAGTCAGGCAGGTATCCCTCTAGGGGTCTCCTCCTGGTCAACAGGCAAGCCAGAGGACACAGGTAGAAAAACAGACCAGAAATGATAAAATGTGGGTTCTGAGCCCAGCTCTATCAGTCTACCATACTATAGAGTTCCTAGTTTTAACTGGGGAAAGAGAAACATGAAAAGAAATGTAACTTCTTTGGGTCTCCGGAAAGGAAACCATCTTTCATGGTGGTTTAGCCCAAGGCAGCTAAACACGTGTATAAGACAGTTTCTGGCGGGCACGACCGAGGGTGGACTAGCCTCCTCGGGTAGGAGAAGGAGATTGACTCACTACCACTCTACCGCCACCACCTTCCCTTCCTCAGTTCTAAAGGTGGGGGCAGCTTTCAACACTGGCCTTCCTGGAGGGAGCCCCAATTTTTCTGAGAACGAGGACAGCTGTAGGTTCGCTGAGGCTGAGGGACACAATGTCAGCAGCGCCGAAGCTGAGACACGGGCTGCTGCGTTTGAGACACCGCCTGAGGTACGAGGGATGAACAGCCCGGCCGGGAGCGGGTTCCCAGGATCCCAGCGCTAGACAGAGAGAGGAGTAATGGTGCCCACACACACACACCCTGCACTGTGGGACCCTGGCCTCACCAGAGTCTTTCCGGAAGTCCAAGTTCGAAGTTGGCACTGACCGTCTGATCAAGGTTTTATGAGGAAATCATGTAGCTGCTCTTCGACACCCCCACTCCTGGTGCACAAGGTGAACACGTGAGCTTGGCTGGGAGTTGGTGGCAGGTTTTCTATTAGACTCTGTATTCCATAATGTGGCTTGGCTGGCGGGGCGCTGGGCATCTGCGCTGCAGGACATCGTGGAGCGGCGCCGTGAGGGGGCGCAAGGCCTCACGGGAGCGGCGCCGTGAAGGGGCTCCGGGCGTCTCCGCTGCAGGGTCTCATGGGAGCGGCGCTGTGACGGGGCGCCGGGCGTCTCCGCGCTGCAGGGCCTGATGGGAGCGGCGCCGTGAAGGGGCGCCGGGCGTCTCCGCGCTGCAGGGTCTCATGGGAGCGGCGCCGTGAAGGGGCGCCGGGCGTCTCCGCGCTGCAGGGCCTGATGGGAGCGGCGCTGTGAAGGGGCTCCAGGCGTCTCCGCTGCAGGGTCTCATGGGAGCGGCGCTGTGAAGGGGCTCCGGGCATCTCTGCTGCACGGCATCACGGGAGCGGCGCTGTGAAGGGGCTCCGGGCGTCTCCGCGCTGCAGGGCCTGATGGGAGCGGCGCTGTGAAGGGGCTCCAGGCGTCTCTGCTGCACGGCATCACGGGAGCGGCGCCGTGAAGGGGCGCCGGGCGTCTCCGCGCTGCAGAGTCTCATGGGAGCGCACCGTGAAGGGGCGCCGGGCGTCTCCGCGCTGCAGAGTCTCATAGGAGCGGCGCCGTGAAGGGGCGCCGGGCGTCTCCGCGCTGCAGAGTCTCATGGGAGCGCACCGTGAAGGGGCGCTGGGCATCCGCGCTGCAAGGCCTCGCGGGAGCGGCGCCGTGAAGAAGCGCTGACGCCTGCGAGGCCCGAAGGATCCCACATGGCGTCGACGCGAGCCCCGGGACTCGCGTGCCCAGGCTGGCTAATGCACCCTGTCTTTTCAGCTTGACTGTGGCGAGCAGAGCCAGGCTTGTCCCCAGACTCTACACCTGCAACGTGAGCCCCGCCGAGCCCAAGACAGGGACTGGGAGACAAAGAGATCCTGGCTGGCGGCCTGAGGAGGTGACCCCAGCTTTTGCAGGGATGGACCCGCCTGGCTTGAGGAAGGGCCTCTGTGCCCAGAAAGGGAGCCTGGGCTTTGACCCCTGACCTGAGAAGCTGCCTCATTCCCTCCCTGGGAGGTGGAAAGCGGTGGAGAAGGACGAATGCACCAAGTTTCTGACCTTTCCCGAGGTATTTAAAGCCGAATAAATTTCGCAGGTCTCCCCCTACCCAGGAGAGAATGCGGGATTTAAAAATAAGGACCGGAAAGAATGGAGTAAACCAACTTTCTCTTCCCAGAAGTCTCACCCATTAAATTCCCTTGGTTGCACAAAATATTTAAGAAAAGTATGGGAGCAGCTTAGAAGACCTAAAAGTGGGCGAAAGGGGACCACTCTGTCCCTCTAATCTGATAGTACAGGCTGAGGGTCTGCTGTCTACAGACCGGGGGGCGGAGAGGGGGGACAGGGGTAGAACTGGACGCGTCCTCCCTCCCTCGGGTAGGTTTCAGCTAGCTCTTAAATGCTGGTATGATGGCTAGCTCTCCATTTCAGACATTTACTTCAATAACGAACAGATATGTCTCTTTATTCTTGATTAGGCTGTCTTTGACTTTAAACTATGGCAAAATCTTTTTAAATTTTTTTAAAGTTATGTCTTACACAGTGTTAAAAATCTTTTTTGGATGAGTAATTGTACTTATTTTTAAAATAAGACACTCACATGGCTTAAAATTCAAAAGCCACAAAAGGCTGACAGGGTGGCTCACACATATGATCCTAGCTCTTTGGGAGGCTGAAGGCCAAGGAATGCTTGAGACCAGGAGTTGGAGACCAGCCTGAACAACATAAAGACACGCTGTCTCTGCAAAAAAAAAAAAAAAAATAGAAAAACTAGCCAGGGTGGTGGCACAGCTCTGTAGTCCCAGATACCTGGGCGCCTGAGCGGGAGGTGTGTGTTTAAGCCCAGGAATTTGAGGGGTTTGCAGTGAGCTATGATGATGCCATTGCACTCTAGCTCAGGCAACAGACTGTCTCAAAAGAGAAAGGATCCAAAAAATACAAAGGATATGTAAAATGAAGAGTTCCATCCCTGTCTTTAGCCACCCAAGCAATTAATCAGTTCTTGGTTTCAGTCCAAGACATTTTATGTTTTTATACTCATAGGCAAATACAGCTGTCCCTTGGCATCCATGGGGATTGGTTCCAGGACACTTGCAGATACCAAAGTCCTCATACTCAAGGCCCTTCTATAAAATGTCCTATATACATCCTTGAAATATCTGTAGACTATTCATAACACCTAATGCAATGTAAATACAATGTAAGTAGTTGTTATACTTTATCATTTAGGGAATAATGACAAGGAAAATTCTGTACATATTAAATACAAATGACTTTTTCCTGAATATTTTTTATTTGTACCTGGTTAAATCTATGGATGTAGAGGGCCAACTGTATGTATTATTTTTCCCCCTTTTAATTCAAATAAGTACACAGTGTCTTATACTTTCTTTTAATTGAGTGTACCTTCAAGATTGTTCCATTTCTGTGCATAAAAACTATCCTCATGCTTTGGGGAGAAAAAAAGACAGTTTCTTACTGGCTGCATGACTAGGGAACTTATCATTATTATTATTTTTTCTTTTTGTAGAGACATAGTCTCACTTTATCGCCCTTGGTAGAGTACCGTGGCATCACACAGCTCACAGCAACCTCCAACCCCTGGGCTTAGGCAATAATCTTGCCTCAGCCTCCCGAGCAGCTGGGACTACTGGCGCCCGCCACAACGCCCGACTATTTTTTTGTTACAATTTGGCCAGGGCCGGGTTTGACCCCACCACCCTCAGTATATGGGGCCAGCACTCTACCCACTGAACCCCAGGCGCCGCCCAACCAGGGAACTTATTAAGTTTTTGTTTCCTCAACTGCAGAGTAAGAATAGCCTGCCTATCCCACCAGAGCAACAGCTTCAGGGCAGATATGAAGGTACAGCTGGGGGAGCACAAGATATTTTCAAGACCTGGGTTTCATTTACATGAAAGTTGGCAGTAATCTATATCTCTTCACTTCTCCTTGGGCATGCATCATGAGATTGGCAATATCTGTCAGGATCTTAGGGTTAGAAGGTGCTATCATTTGTCTGCTCCTTCCAAAACTCATGTTGACATCTGATCTCCAGTATTGGAGGTAGGACCTGTGGGAGATGTTTGGGTTCGCAGGGCGGATCCCTCGTGAAAGGCTTGGTGCCATTCTCTCAGGAGTGAGTTCTCACTCTCAGCTACTTTGAGAACCAGTATTGAAAAGAGCCTGGGACCTCGTCCCCTTTGTTTTCTTCCTTTGGCCAAGTGATGCCTGATCCTCTTCACCTTCTGCCATGAATGGAAGCTTCCTGAGATCCTCATCAGAAGCAGGTGCTTGCACCAGGCTTCTCATACAGCCTGCAGAGCCATGAGTCAAATACTCCTCTTCTCTTTATAAATTACCCAAACTCAGATATTCCTTTACAGCAGCACAAACAGACTAAGGGGATGGGAGGAAATTCTAAGTAACTACCTAGAAGAGCGTCTGCAGCTTGCTTTTATAGGCTGGACTGGATGTGACGTGTGTGCATGGGAACAGTCATTCACTGAATGCCCAAAGATACATTTGGATGGGCAGTTCGAGGGCCTTCAGGAGACTTCAATACCCCTAGTAAAAACAAGCAAGCAGGAAGCATAGCAAAGAACTTCTATAAGAGTTTTAAAGGTATTAACTCAGTCCATCCCTGCAATAGCCCTATAAGGTAGGTTATTATCACCCCTTCCTCCAAAGCAGCCAATAAGCAGTTGAGTGAGGATTCAACCTTCAATTCAAGACAAACAGCAGAGTCCATATTCTCAACCACTACAAGTGGTGAGTTTTATAGTATTTTCTTCAGTGCAATAACTGAGCAAAGCATCAATCCCTCTCCATACCCACAGCACTTGCTGTCCTTCCTCCTGTCTGCATATCCTTTCAGGTGTTACTCGCTATTTTTGTCCAACATGTATACAGCTTGTCTGTCTCCAAAATAATATGAAGAGCTGCTAAAGGGCCAAGTTATGTGTGGCATCTTATGGATGCTCCACAGTGCACAATGCAGGGGAAAGTCTCACCCCACAGTACCGTGGGCGAGAAACCAGACCTGAGAATCCATGAACGGGAGCTTAAGTTTCCGTTTTTTCTCTTATTAAACTTTGTTTTCCTTATCTATAACATGGACATAATAACAGAAGCAATTTAGAAAGTAAAGTCTAGTGCAGTCCTGGTATGTAGTAAGCACTCAATAAATCCTAGCTGTCAACAATTCATTCTTCCACATGGAAACATTGTCATTGAGGCTTCCTCTCTTAATGGCTCCCTCCCTCCCTTGGTGAGAGGCATAGTTTACTTCTCTCCAGACGATCATCCTCAGGAGATGTTGGCACCAAAATCTCTATCCAATTGAATTCCAGTAGTTCTCAAAGCTAGAGAGGGTGCCCTTGGGGTTGGAGGGTGCATATCAGAATGGGGAAGAATACTGGCATTTAGCAGGCTCCAAATGCTCAGAAGTACCCCACACAATGAAGAATCCTCCCACCCAAATACTAATAATTCTTCCATGGAAAAATACGGACTGCTCAGATAATATGGATGAGAGCAGACAAAATCATTCCAACAAACAGGTCAAAGAGGTGAGTAATCCCAAATCAGTTGGGAAGTCACCAGTACCTCCTTATACTTTCAGGTGGCTCTGCACAGAAGGGAATCTGATTGGCTGAGGCCAGGGTGTCATGCAAGGCCTGGCTGACCTCCTGCAACTGGCCCAGGGACAGCTGACCCATCAGGGCATTCAGGTCCCAGCCACGCCACTGGGCCTGCTGTTCTTGCTCGTCTATTTCCCTTCTAAGCTGTTGGTCTTTGGCTTCCAGCACAGACATCCTTGCTTGGACAGCTTCAATTTCTTTCTGTAGAGAATGGGAAAACCAGATTGTATAAATTAATTCTGCTCATGGCAAACTGCGCTGCAGATAATAACTCGTTTAAATGAGACGCAGCCATAGGCACCAGAGCCACGGCGCTTTCCTTCTGAGGCGGGCAGATTCTTGGAGGTTTGCTGAACTGGAAAAATCATGCCAGCTTTATATTCCTAAGGAGTTGGCAGAAGGAAAACATTCCCCCCCAAGCATTACATAACTATGATGGGAGGTGGTGAGCCAAGAACTTGACTTGGATGAACCCAGCAAATACATAAATGACTGACTTCATTTTAAAGAGAAGAATCAGACCACAGGGCAGCATGATCACACATGTGAGACACGGGCTAAGCAGGTAATGCCAGCCACAGACCAAAACAAAAAAGGCAAACAATCCTGGGTTGGTCTGTCTCCAAACATAAGAATTTACAGAGTACAAGCTGGGTGCCGTGGCTCACGCCTGTAAGGAGAGGCCAAGGCAGATGGCCTGAGGTCAGGAGTTTGAGACCAGCCTGAACAAGAGCGAGACCCCATCTCTACTGAAAATAGAAAAACTAGCTGGACATTATTGCAGGCGCCTGTAGTCCCAGCTACTTGGGAGGCTGAGGTTAAGAGGATCACCTAAGCCCAACAGTTTGAAGTTGCTCTGAGCATGATGCCATTGCACTCTACACCAAGGGCAACTGAGACTCTGTCTCAAAAAAAAAAGGAATTTAGGGTATAGAGAATGATTAAAAAATAATAAAATACTGACTTCTTAAGTCTACAGGATTGAGAGACAACAAGATACTGCAGATAATGTCACGCAGCCTAAAGTTTATAAAAATATTAAATAATTTAATTTCCATTAATATAGCTAGCTAAAACCCAAAAGATCAGTAATGTACCATTTAATCTTGTGGTCAATGGATAAAACAAGCAGCAGGTAAGTGAATGCTCATCCGGTGCATAGTGGTCTGGCAGGTAATCACCTCACTGCCCTGTGATTCTGAATGAAAACTCATACTTCTGATTAACATACGCCCATTGTTCTGTGCATTGGTTTCTGCGTATATAAATGGAAATTAATAGCACAGCTCTAATCCTGGTGTCTCCCCACCTGTTATCCGTGTTCTCTCAAGCCCAAAGTGCACAGCACCTTCACTTTCCAGCTCCTGAAGTCAACCCATCCAGGAGAAGGGACAGAAATGACATAGCACTGCAGGCTTGCTACTACGACACTAAGAAAAATAGTGATTTAGTGCCCTCTTTCCTCCAAGAACACCCTATTCCTGACAAGCCTCTCACCTAACCACCTCCCTAATCACTCCTTTACTTCCTATACCCTATTATTTTTTCTTTATTTCTTTAGGTTTTTTTTGTGGTAAAATACAACATAAAATTCACCATCTTTACCATTTTTAAGTGGCATTGAGTACACACATCGTGCTGCCACCACCAGCAGCCATCTGCAGGACACTTTTCACTGTACAGAACTGAAACTCAGACCCACTGACCGGTAATTGCCCACTCCCCCTCTCCAGCTCCTGGCAACCACCGTTCTACTCTCTGTCCCTATGAATTTGACTCCTCTGGGAACTTGGCCTAAGTGGAGTCACACGATATTTGTCCTATGTAATAGGGTTATTTCACTTAGCATGATGTCCTCAGGGACCACATGTGCTGTGGCGTGTGTCAGCACCCCTTCTTCTTAACAGGTGAACGGCGTCCCAGTGCATGGGCACAACACATTCTCTTCATGTGGTATTGCCCCCAGTGGGCAGTTGGGCTGTTGTTGCCTTATAGCTATTGTGAAAATGTTATGTGAATACGACAGGCATACAAATACCTCTTTGAGTCCATGCTTCTGACGTCCTCGGCATATAACCAAAATGAGAATGCCTGGATCACATGGTCATTCCATTTTTAATGTTTTAAGGAAGCTGCATCCTGTTTTTTTATTTGTTTGTTTGTTTTGAGACAGAGTCTCACTGTGTCACCCTCGGTAGAGTGCCGTGGCATCACAGCTCACAGCAACCTCAAACTTTTGGGCTTAAGTGATTCTCTTGCTTCAGCCTCCCAAGTAGCTGGGACTACAGGCACCTGCCACAACACCTGGCTTTTTTTTTTTTTTGGTTGCAGTTGTCATTATTTAACATGTTAAATAAATAATTCAGGCTTGAACCCACCACCTTTGGTGTATGTGGTCGGTGCCCTACTCAAAGGGCACCGAGCCGCTGCGTCCTGTTTTCTCCTTTGGTCCTATATCCTATTCCCAATACAAGAGTGGAAATGATTCTTTACAGTGAGGTCAGATCGGGTCATTTCACTGCACAAAACCCTCCAATGGCTCCTCATTGCAGTCAGAACAAAGCCCAAGTCCTTAGAAGGCCCTTGTCCTCTGACTTCCTCCCGGGAGGCCTCCCCCTCACTTACACTACTGCAGCCACACAGGCCTCCCGACTTCCCTTGGAACACAGGAGGCACACTCCCACTGTGTGACTTCACGTGGCTGCCCTCTGTCCAGCTGCTTCATCAGAAATCTCTACAAGGCCAACTCTTCTCCTCTTCCAAGTACCAAGTTCAGTCTCACTGCTCATGAGCACTCGTGCCGGGGCCTATGCACTGTAGCTCTTATACCTGACACTGGTCAGCTGACTTAGGTATTTATTATGTTTATCTCCAGTGTCCGTCTCTGTCTCCCCAATCCCACCACCAGTGGAACACAAGCTCCCCAGGAATCCCAAGCATTTCAAACAGCCTGGTGTATAGTGGACACTCAGAAAATACCTGTTGAATAAATGAATGTTCAAGCACCTTTCCCCAGAGGGCTTCAAACCCTAAGTACCCTAGTCTAAAATTATTTTCTGTTCCCAGGAACTTCTCAGACCCTTAAATGGTGAATATTGTTAAAAAACAAAAGCTAGATCTCACATTTTCAGCTACCCAAACTTGACAATGATGCTCACTGAACATGAAAGTGCTCAGTTTACTGGGGGAATATTTCCAAATTGCTGTGACTTTTACTGCCTTTGCTACCTTGCCCTTGTAGCAACTGGATGGGGGCAAGCTCAGATAATAAGAATACTCTGCGTGGGGGGGAGGCACTTGTCTGAGCCCCTGTGAATTATCCTAAGCTCGTTCAGCTATTTAGAGTATAAGCCAGGGTTAGGACTGGGGTGAAGAGCTGTGCTATTTCTGTGACGTCACCTCTAATCAACGCTTCCTCACTGCTCACTACTCCTGTTTCAGGCCCAGACTCAAGCACACATGGACCTAATCTCAAAGCCTGCTGGGGCTGGTGCCCCGTCAACTTCCAGAGCTCCTGGCTGTTCTCTGGCTGGACTTGGTGCTGCGCCCAGATTTCCAGCCCCTGGATGATTCTTGGGCAACTTTCGTCCACTGCTCTGGGCAGCTGTGGGCTTCCATGTCTCCTGCTAATCATGCCTTGCCCGTCCCAACTTACAGCTCTCGTCTCTTAACAACTGCAGCTCACAATCTACCAGGGTAGGAATTTCCATAAAGGATTTTCATAGTACAGCATTCTTTCTACCTTTCAAAGAAGTTTCTAAAGGCCAAAATGACAAGAGGTGACAAATTGGCCTGGAAGACAAGGAACACATGATCAGAAGGGAATGAGGAAAATGGAAAACAGGCACAAATGCTACTGAGCTTTCAACTCTGGTTTGTAATGAGTCCCACAGGCTTGCTCATCATTCCCATCATCTCTTTTTCGTCCTCCCTGGGTTGGCAGCCAAGGCTCTAACTGCTATACTCAAGAAAAGCAAAGACCCACTTAGCTGCATTTGGCTTAAACAGATAAGAAAAATGCCATCCTATTTCTTTTTCTTTTTTTTTTCTGTTTTGTTTGTTTTTCTTTTTTGAGATTGAGGCTCACTCTGTCACCCTGAGTAGAGTGGCCCATGATGTCATAGCTCACAGCAACCTCAAACTCTTAGGCTCAAGCAATTCTGTTGCCTCAGCCTCCCATGTAGCTGGAACTACAGGTGCTTGCCACAACACACAGCTAGTTCTACTTTCAGTAGAGACAAGATCTCATTCTTGCTCAGGCTGGTCTCAAACTCCTGAGCGCAAGCAATCCTTCCACATTAGCTTCCCAGAGTGCTGGAATTACAGGTGTCAGCCACCACACCCAGCCACAATCCTACTTCTTGAAGATCCTTCACCTGCTTACCTGTAACTGCTGCTTTTCCTGAAGAAGCCATTCTCTTCTCATGATGGACACACATAGGTTGTCCTGAGCAGTGAGTTCCGATGGCCAGGGCTCCATTCCCAGTGGGGCTTGGCTGTCATCACTGCTGGCCCTTAAAGTAACACATACATAGGTGTAGAGAATCTGAGCCCTCAGGCTGACAAGAATGTTTAGAGTAAGAAACGTGACCAAGCAGTCCCCAGCCACTCTCCTCTTTGGGAGGGTATCTGCCCATCCTTGGGATGAAGTCCTTCAGGTAACTTTCTGCTTTAATTACAATCTGTTGGGGCTTTTGTTTTTGCCCGTAGCTAGGTTTCTATCATTAGACCTTCACTGTTCCATACAGTAAGCTTTGACCTCATGTGACATGTGCTCAGCCCAAATTAAAATGTCAAATGTGTAAAACACACACCAGATTTTTTTCAAAATTAGCATGAACACAGAGAGTACAAAATAACTCTATTAATATTTTTGTTTATGGCACATTGAAATTCTAATAGTTTGCAGCTCGGCACCTGTGGCTCAATGGGCTAAGGCACCAGCCACGTACACCTGAGCTGGCGGGTTTGAATCCAGCCCCGGGCCTGCCAAACAACAATGACGGCTAGAACCAAAAAATGGTCGGGCGTTGTGGCGGGCACCTGTTGTCCCAGTTACTTGGGAGGCAGAGGCAGGAGACTCACTTGAGCCCAGGAATTGGAGTTTGCTATGAGCTATAATGACATGGCACTCTATCCAGGGTGACAGCTTGAGGCTCTGTCTCAAAAAAAAAAAGAAAAAAGAAATTATAATAGTTTGGATTTACTGGGTTGAATTAAATGTATTATTAAAATTGATTTCACTTGTTCTTAATTTTTTTCATGTGGCTACTAGATAATTTAAAATCATGCTTGTGACTTGCATTGTATTTTATTAGACAGCACTGTCTCCAAGCAAACAGAGCCAAATTCTAAAGCTGATCCTTGGCTGTGACTGATTTGCAGATGCTCGGGTCAGAGCTTCTCAGAAGAGATTTGCTAAAGGCCTGTCAAAATCACTTAAAACCTGTTTAGCTCCCCCTCTTATTCTTGCTGGAGTTGACATATTTGGTGACAGCAATGCTGGTGAAAATGTGGGCACAGGCATGAGCCTTATTCTGGTCAGCTGTCTTTATAGGAGTCTTGTCCATATTTATCATCAAAGAATCACAAACTCATCCCTAAAGTATTTGATTTCTAACTTAATACAGGTGAGTTAGAAAGTTTACCCGCCCCCCACCAAGCAAAACTATGCTAACCATTTAAGGAATCTGTCTCGTAAAACACCATCAACTAAAACTAAAACATAAAAGACAAGTTGGGAAAAATATTGCCACATGTATGTCAGAAAAGGGAATAATGTTGCTAAATTAGAAAGATTTCTATTAAATCAAGAAAAGAAAGATGAGGGCATCCATCAGAAATTCCAAAAGAGAAATTACAAAGGGTTGAGCATTGAGGAAAATGTTTATCATCAAAAATGGTTTTAAATGCAAATCCAAACAATATAACATATCATCTTTCACCTAATAAACTGGCAAAGGTTTTCATAAACCTTAATTCTTCTGTGAGATTAGGGAATGAGACTTAAAATTTGATGTAACTTTGGATCCTGTGTTCTCACTTGTATAAATCAATTGTTTGTAAGAAATCATACACATAGAGGTACTCAAAGATCAGCTACCCTAATGTTCCATTTTCTCTTAGCAGCCCCAAACTGACACCACACTGCCTGTGGCCCCATGTAAGGATCACTGCAGTAAACCATGGCACAGCCCCCCAGGGAACACAAAGCAGCCAATAAAATTAGGTCACAAGAAGATAGATGGACAGGAAAAATGTTCACTATTTATCAGTATTTTTGCTAGAGCAGGTTTTATGGCAATATGTGTAAAAGATACACAAAAATATGTATATAGAATAAAAGACTAAAAAATATCCACCAAAATGCCATCAGCTCTTATCCCTGGGCGATGGGATCACTTCTTTTAGTAGATATTTTCTGAAGTTTCTATGGTGAGTATATATAATTTTTATAACCATAATAAAAATGTTTTCCACCACATACACCAAGTAGCTGCACTGATGACTTACATATTTTAACACAGCCAACCTGTGTGCAGTTCTTGGACATGTCTGTGCTTTAATAAACAGCTCCCTGTGGCTGTGTTTTCAATAAATCCCACCAGTGAGCATCCCCAAAGCCATCTTCCCTTGCAGAGGAGAAGGTATCCGTAGCTTCTGATACTTTGAAGCATAAAGAGTTTCCCAAAAAGGGCCATATTAGACCTATCCCTGCACCCAACTCCTTCCACACAGGAAGATCTTGTTGCCCCATCCATCCTTCCATCAGGGGTCACAGGGGATGCACGCAGCTGTGTGTTCCTACTTGTATATGGATACACAGTCTCCCACCTCTGCATCAGAAAAGAAAAATGAGCAACCAATCCTCATATGCACTGTGTTGTGCTCATCCCCTTTCAGTCTTAACCATCCTCATTCATTCAGAAAAAGGCAAATATCACTGGGCCCACCCAGTGTGTGCTATGGATTGTACTTGGTGTCAGAACACAGCAGTAAACAGAACTTCGTTCTTCCAGGGAGCAGGGAGGACAAATGCATCAACAGAAAAATTACAAGGCAATGGGGAAGTGCAAAAGAAGACCAATTCCTGAAGAATTTGTTTGGGCTCAGTGCCTGTGGCTCAACAGGCTAAGGCGCCAGCCACGTACACATGAGCTGATGGGTTCGAATCCAGCCTGGGTCCGCCAAACAACAATGATGGCTACAACCAAAAAATGGCCAGGCGTTGTGCAGGTGCCTGTAGTCCCAGCTACTTGGGAGGCGGAGGCAAGAGACTCGCTTGAGCCCAGGAATTGGAGGTTGCTGTGAGCTATGATGCCACAGCACTCTATCCAGGGTGACAGCTTGAGGCTCTGTCTCAAAAAAAAAAAGAATTTGTTTGTTTTTTGAGACAGAAGCTCACCCTTCTGCCCAGGATGCAGAGCAGAGGTGTTATCACAAGTGATCCTCCTGCCTCAAGCCACCTCGCCCGACCCTGATCACGGCAGACTTGGGGCTGGGGTGACTCTCCCAACAAGAAACCTACAAAATAAGTGAACTAGCCAACCTTGTGCAATGAAACAGCCAATATTTTTAGAAACAATACTAGAAAATACGTCATGTCAGCAGTTCTAAATTAGAGAACAGTGGCTACAGAAAAAGGAACCTGCTTTTATTCCTGTGCCTGACATAGATTCAGATTCTCTGAATAACCCTGAAAGTCACTTACTGTAACATACAATACCATTTACGTGGGGCATTATGAAAGTTCTGAGATACACAAAAATCAAAGAATGTAAAATCCATGTGGAGGGAAACAAATGGAGCCCTCCCAGCAACAGTGATAAGCGGAGCGAGATGAAAACTGCCCAGGTGAATCACAAAGGATGCCATCCACTGTGTTTCTTGGAAACAAAATAATGGACCACACCATAGTCTGTCTCAAAACTTTCATAGTGACCCAGGTAGAAACGTGTTCTATGTTTCATGTGCTTAAAGGTGAATGATAATAGTAGCAGTAAGCAAAACGTTCAAACTGATAATAAACTATGAACTAAGAGTATAGGGTACACCAGACGCGATCATTTTTACCACATTCGTTTCTCAGTACAGATGTCAGATGAAGTTATTATTACAGTTTTGCTGATGAGGAAACTGAGTCTCCAGGAGATGAGGTGACTTGCCCATGGTCCCACAGAGAGCATGACCCAGAGTTTAGGCATCAAGGTGAGTCAGGCAGACCCCATTTCCAGCCCTTTCCCAGACACTGCATGCCATTAGGATCTAGGCAAGACCAGAAACTCATCTCCCCAGACGCCAACCACGGTCCGCCTGCACGCACTGAGCCCCTCGCTGGCTATTTGGCAGGAATACACAGCAAGGTGAAGGCCAGCATTTGGGCCTTGGTTCCAGCCTACATGTCCCTGGACTTACCTAATCTCTCTGAACCTTACCTCCCTCATTTTTAAAATGAGAATACTAATGCTGCTGCTGAATGCCTTTCCTACACAGTTGATGATGGGGATTCAATTTATTCAGCAAAGGACCAGTGAGTGCCTACTGTATGCAGACCTAGGGACAGACCCAGAGCACCTGTGTCCTCAGGGAGCTTCCTCCTGGCCTCCCCAGCACCTCAGTTTTGGCACTGGGAGAAGGAGCACTGTGTCACGTCCAGTGGACACACTTCCTGTATACAGGGCAACAAAGATGAAATATGTCCAGGGACCTTTACATAATGTCAGAAAAGGAAGTCTCTGGAATCAGACCACCCTCAGCTCCTAATGTCTGCGGGAACTGAACGCACATCCCCCCTTGGCTTCGGAGTGTCACCCTGTTTATACAGTCGAGCCTTGGGGGGAAAGGGACCAAGTTTATCTCATGGTGATGCGCCCAGTGCCCTGCACAAAAGTAGGGGCTTAGCAAATATTTGTGGTTATGATTTAAGGACTCTGTGGCCTAGAAAATCTAGAAGTGATTTTATTCACTTTTCTCTTGCATTGCATCATTTCTTTGCACTCATTTATCTCCCAATTTGCTCAGCTTATGCTACCATTAAGAGTTACTAAATTTTCCAAATAGATGCCATCTGGGTCAGGATGGGACTTATTGAAGGAAATCAAGGCAGAATTGAAAATTAGTTACAGGAGAGCTACAGGTGGGAATTCTCTATATTATTGTTAATCGCATTCATTACTTAATCCATAGGAAAGGCAAGTGTGAATAAAGCAGAACTCCTCTTCCTGTCTCTCCTATTCCTACTTCAGGCATAGAAAGAGACCCGCAGATAGCCGAGTGGTAGCCCAGGACACACCACTGCTCCATAGGGACATGAGGGACAGGCTTCTGTCCTTCAGATCTTCGGTCCTCTGACTCATGCCCCCTCTCCCTTCTACAATGGTGTTCCCTTTCTATTTAATAATTCTCAGTGTGTAATCCCTAATGTCAGTGCAAATTAGCATCACTGCTATAAACTAATCAGTATGTAAACCGAGCAAATCCCAAGGTGCGAGAATTAAAAACACACAGGGCCGAATGTGAGAGCAGCACTCGGTGCCATCTGGGCCTCGGGCATCTATGATCCACTCTCAGACCTACGGTTGAACACACAACCCCACAGGTGCCTTCCTAAAATCTTGGCCTTTCTATTCTGCTGTCTTTTCTATCAATAATTTAAAGAAGCATACAATCCATTTGTAAAATAAGAACCTACACTACAGCACAAATATCCCCAAATTGCACAGGAAAAAATTTTTCATCCCATTGATGACATTCACAGTGTATTGTGAGTACATATTTCAGTAGTAGTGAAAAATAAGGAAGCAGCCAGTCGGGTGTCACTGGTTGCTAATAAGTATGTGCCTATGATGACTATATTGCCACCTCCTCCCCAGCCCAGCACACAGGC
This sequence comes from Perodicticus potto, assembly GCA_963574655.1. Taxonomy (NCBI): domain Eukaryota; kingdom Metazoa; phylum Chordata; class Mammalia; order Primates; family Lorisidae; genus Perodicticus; species Perodicticus potto. The sequence goes on from CAUYRH010116747.1 coordinate 22,129, forward strand.
CCTCAGGGCCCCCAGTGCCATTGGCTTTGTTGGGTGGGCTGCCTTCAGAAGCCTTTGTGAGTGAGGATTTCAGTGGAGCAGAGGAGAGGCCAACGCTTCTATCTGTGAGGATACCTTGCCCCAGGGGTGCCAATGGCAAGGCTGTGGTTTATGTAACTTCATATATAACACAGAAGGTCCCTTTCTCAGACCCTAATGTCATTAGTTTTCATGGTACCAGAAAAAGTTGCTGTTTTGTGCCACTGTTGGAATCATAAAATTATAGTCTCAGAAAGAACCCAAACTATTGAGGCCAATATTCGCATGGTTGCAGTTAGAAAAATGAGATCCAGAGGGAGCCGCTCAGGTCAGATGCCTATTGCTGAGAACAAGAGTGTGGCCCTTTCGGCTCGGCGCCTGTGGCTCAACGGGCTAAGGCGCCAGCCACGTACACCTGAGCTGGCGGGTTCGAATCCAGCCCGGGCCGCCAAACAACAATGACGGCTGCAACCAAAAAATGGCCGGGCGTTGTGGCAGGCGCCTGTAGTC
>CAUYRH010116748.1:0-27189 GCA_963574655.1 Perodicticus potto
CTTTTTGGCTATTGGAGCCTCTGGTGGGCGTTGTAGGTCCCCCTCCTTGCCTGTCATCCAGCCCGCTGATTCTTCAGCTGGCTGCCGCAGAACCAACACCACCAAGGAGGAGGCGGCAGGTCCGCTGGTTCCGCTGAGCTGGCTAGGGTGCCAGATGTCCTGCATCAATTCTCCCTCTCCGAGTAGAAACCCCAACTGCTGTTAGGGAAAAGGGGTGAAGACTCGATCTAACTGCTTCCTGCTGGATCGTAGAACCCAGATTTTTTTAATTGGTATTTAATTTGGGAATATTCTTTCCTTCAAGCTTCAAGAAAGAACACTAAGACAGTCTTTACACAGATGGTACTATCTGATTTGAGTGCTATGAGCCTCTGGGTAGAGTAATAGAGGATTGAGGTCAAGAAACTGGGAGAAAGAAAGGCAGGAAAATGTGTCAAATCCACAGGGCAGCTGGACCTGGCAACAGATTGACAGCTGAGACCCAAGGAGAGAGTGAGCCACTAGAAACACCTCCCAGAGGAGGAGGCTTAGGGCAGTCTAGTCTCCAACCATCTTAGGGCATGAAAGAGGGGCTCTGGTCTCAAACGGGAACTGTGAAAAGGAGGAGAGGCACTGACGTGAAGTATGGGGATCAGATGGCCAGTGACAACAAAGAACTGAGCAGGTGATTTAATCGAAAGTGACAAATGCTTTCAAAACAGGAAACACTCCAAGGAACTCTAAAAAATAACCAAAGGGAACTGATTGCTTGTAGGAAAGTAAATGAGGGTTTGCACGTTCTTTATTGGGACCTTAATAGAAAGGACAACCCCAGAAGGCTGGAAAATACAAAGTACTCTAGTTATACTTGTATGACCTAAGATGTTTCTCTCAGAATTATGAGATTTTTTCTCAACGAACCTGAAGTCACATCATGACCAAGGATAGCTTCATAGAAGTCTTACATATGGCAACAACTTATTAAAACTATTACACCTCCTTTATTTGAAAAAGGAAAGCTAACAACTGTCTTTGTGCCTGGAATCCTTACATCTGTTATGTGCTTCTGTCTATCCTCAGAGAATAAGGGAAAGGAGCTCAGAGAGGGAGGAAAATTAACATTTTTTGAGCACCTACCTAATTCCCAAGATGCTTTATAGACATAGTCTTTATTTAATCCATATCAACTTTCTGAGGAAGCTATTAAAAATCTCTTTGTATGGTAAAGAACAAAAAAGCAGGGCTCAAGGTTGACTCACTTGTCCAAGGTCACACAGTGTTTCTCATGCTTGAGTAGAGAATAGACCCCTCTTATAAGCATCCCCAAGAATATGTCCAGTTCCTGCTTTAAAACACATTAAGATATAATTATAAAAACATCTTTAATTGCAAATTATCACTGTATAATAAAATTTTCATTAATATAAGAATAAACATGGCTCAGTGCCTGTAGTTCAGAGGCTAGGGCACCAGCCACATACAACAGAGCTGACAGATTCATATCCAGCCTGAGCCTGCCAAACGACAATGACAACTACAACCAAAAACTAGCTGGGCGTTGTGGCAGGCATCTGTATCCCAGCTACTTGGGAGGCTGAGGCAAGAGAATCGCTTAAGCCCAAGAGTTGGGGGTTGCTGTGAGCTGTGACACCACAGCACTCTACCCAGGGCAACAGCTTGAGACTCTGCCTCAAAAAAAAAAAAGAATAAACAGTAATTTTAGACATCATCATTGAACTGAAAACACACACATGCACACACACAAACAAAACAAAATTCAAAGTACCGAGATCTTCGAATAATGTCTTCAGACTCAGGTGTCAACAGACTATTGAAAAAACATTATTTACCATATTCCCATCATTTCAAGCATCAATAAGAGGATTGAATGGTGTGGTAAAATATAAGTAGAATGCAAGATTGTTGAAACATTTTTAGGCTTATAATTTATCAGTACCCAGACATGAAAATCCGTATTCTTAATTTCTCATTAGCACACAAATTCCCACATTGTATGAGACAAGTTGTTGCAAATCTTTAGCAAAATGGGTCAGTCTCAGAAGATCAAAGTTACGGCACCCTTAAATTGTGTTAAGGCTATGATTTTTGGACCTGGTTTCATTCACGGTGCTTCCTGCTTCCCTAAGCATGTTCAACTGGTTTGAACAGTCTTAGTCTCTGCTGGCAGGTTGATCTGGCCCTTCTGCTCCACCCCCTCACAGGTCTGCCTAGCACTAGACTCAGTTTAAACAAACTGGTTATAACTGACTCTCTCTATATATGTCCCACCCTTTGAGTGCAATTGTATACGGTTGTCCCCTCCACGTCTTGGGGGGACAGACTCCAAGACCCTCCTTTGTACTCCACCCCATACCAAAATTCACACATGCTCAAGTCCCTTATATTAGGTTATTAAGCATGAAATGTCCGATTTCCTTAAGTACTAAGTTTGACAGTTGATAACTCTGACATTGCACTTTACCCACTTCTTGTTTTGTTTTTATTGTAAGGGTACATACTCATTCTTTCAAACTCACATTTTGACATACAATTATCTTTTAATTTTTTTGTAGAGCAAATTTTGTGAAACCATCGTTAAGTCAAAAATTTGTTTTATTTTTGAATATGGGTTCCACTGTGGAACCAATGCAGTTCAGGCAGCTCAAAACATCAACAAAGTATTTGGGAAGGATGTAGCTAATGAACACACAGTGCACTGATGGTTTGAGAAATTTTGTTCTAGGGATTTTAGTCTTGAAAATGAGCCATGTGAGTGACCTGAGGTCAAGGTGGATAATGATGAGCTGAGCTGTAGTGGAAGCGGATCCATCTCAATCTATACATGAAGTAGCAGCAAGAATTGGTGTTATTATTCCAGCAATATTTGACCATTTAAAACAAACTGGCAAGGTAAAGAAGTTGGATAGATGGGTTCTGCATGAAGTAAATGAGTGTCAAAAGAGATATCACTTGGAAACGTGGCTTTCCTTGCTGTCACAACATAAAGGCAAACTATTTCTACACCATATTCTTATGTGTGATGAAAAATTTACTCTTCTTTTTTTTTTTTTTGACACAGAGTCTCACTCTGTAACCCTGGGTAAAGTGCTATAACCCAACAGCTCACAGCAACCTCAGACTCCTGGGCTCAAGTGATCCTCTTGCCTCAGCCTCCTGAGTAGCTGGGACTAGAAGTACCTGCCACAATGCTTGACTAGGTTTTTTCTATTTTTAGTAGAAACTGGTCTTGCTCTTTCTCAGGTTGGTCTCAAACTCCTGAGCTCAGGAAATCCACATGCCTTGGCCCCCCAGAGTTCTAGGATTACAGGTGTGAACCACCAAGCCTGAAAAACAGATTCTTTTCGACAATTGCAAGCATTTGGCACAGTGGTTGGATAAAAGATGAAATGCCAAAACTAAATATTCATCCAAAAAAGCTAATGGTTCAGTTTTGGGGTCCAGTGTTGGTACTATCCACTAGCAGTGGTTCTCAACCTTCCTAATGCTGTGAACCTTTAAGACAGTCCAAAGGGATCACGACCCACAGGTGGAGAACCGCAGCTACAGCTTCATGAAACCAGGTCAATCACCTACAGCGAATGTCTACCGCAGTCAAGTGAATGACATAAGGAGGGTGCTTGTGATTAAACAGCCAAGACTGGTCAGTAGAGATAGGCCAATCCTCTTGAAGACGATGCTGTTGCACAAGCAACACTGTTCAAAACTGCAGAAGCTGGACTTGGAAACTCTCTCTCCTCCACTGTATTCACCAGACCTTGCACTGACTAACTACCACTTCTCCCAGCTTTGGACCACTTCTTGAGAGGAAAACTTTAATTCTCAACAAGATGTGGAAAACACCTTTCACAATTTCCTCGCCATAAACTCTCCAGGCTTCTTCAATGTGTGGCCATTACGATGGCGAACTGTGTCTGTAGGTTAGGCGCATATTTTGATTAATTGTACTACTTCTTCTTTGCAATATTATAAACTAAACTTTTGATTCAAAATCAGACATTTCTGATTTAATGGCCTAATATAAAATGGGGTAGCTGCACGCAACCTACATAGAGCCTTCTGTATACATTAAATCAGCTCTAGATTACTTATAATACCTAATACCATGCAAGTACTATGAAAATAGTTGTTATACTGTATTTTTTAATTTGTTTTTTAGAAATATTTTTATTTAGCAGTCAGTTAAATCTGCAGAGTCCATGGATACCAAAGGGCCACCTGTACAAATTCCAGGGTTTAACTCACATTTAAGTCTGAGAACAAATAGGCCCCTTCGAACAGAAATTTCCTTTATTCCAGAGATTACTCTGACCACTTTGCCAAAGATTTGTCAGTTTTCCAGGACTCCATAGGATCCCTTTCTGTACTGCTAGATACAGAATAAATATATATGATAAAAATGCATGTGATAACTAAAAAACAGAGGTAGAGGGAAGCCTAGCATTTTCCAATAGGAAGGAGCTCATCATGAAACTGCGGAGACATGAGTTTTCTTAGCCCAAAAGGGGGACTGTGGTTCGCAGTTCCCCAAAAGTCTGTTTTCGATTGCTTTCTCTGCATTACCGAAGGACTGACTTTCTGACCTAAGGGGCCTCTGCTGTCTAAAATGTCTGAATCTACTAGTTTAAATACATGGTGTTAGCAAAAAATGAAAACCAAACTATTTTTTTCCTCTCACTAGTAAGAGCTGAGCCAGCTGTTCACATGTGCCCACTTGGGCAGGGAAACTGGCCAAGTATGTGGGAGGGAGGGAGAGGTATCAAGGCCCATACAGGCCTGCAGATACCACAGTCAGCTTTCAAGTTGCATGATTCACGTGTTAATACTGGAACCCTCACCATCTGATCTCAACTGGAAAAAGCATTTAGAGTATACATGACTCTTTGGCTACCACATAGGGAACCAAAAAAAAAAAAAAATAGATATTAAATCTAATCATAGATGAGATTTCATGCCTTGTAAATTCTAAAAGAGCAGTTTGTCAAAAAAAAAAAAAAAAAGCATACAGCTAATAGGTTTCTTTCCCCCTTTCCTTCAGTCTTTCCTTTTTTTCCTTCCTTTCCCCTTTTCTTCCTTTTCTCCTTCCTTCCTAAGATACCTGAACAACATTTATTTTCCAAATATCCATGTACTGACTATAAAGTTTTTTTAAAAAATGAAACTAACAAAATACTGTTCCCCTTACTAAACTCCAGCCAGTGAGCGAGTTGTTTTCCATTTGGGGCGTGTTTGTTTTTGACCCGTGTGAATCTGCAGTCCTTTTAGAGACCGAGGCTGATATGAGAGACACGTCACTGGGAGTGTCAGATAGTGAGAGCGCCAAGCCTGCGGAAGGCTGCAGCATGCAAAGCCCATCTCAGCCTCTACCAGCCTGAGCGCCACTTCCTGCAATTCTTATCTAATGTGCTTCTTTGCTATTTTCCAAATACTGACCAAAAATGTCAAGATTGTTTGCTATCACAAATCCCAAAATATCTGTGACCTTGAACAGACCCTGGAGACACTGGAACTAATGGCACACTTTTTTATACAGTCTTTTTTTCACAGAGATAGGTATTTTGAGAAAACAACCCGACAAAAAAAATTCTATGCTTCTTTTGGGGAGTGAGATAATTCTAAATTGAATAAGCCTTAGTTAAATCAACAAACTGATTGTGTCTGGCAATATTTTTTGATCAAATGAATGAGCACTGTTAAGTAAAAGAGCTAGATACAGAGTTTCTGATTAGAAAAATTAGTAAAATTGTGGTCTCCCAAAAATCGAAACCACTCTATGAGAATAATGACAAAACATACATTTAAAAATGGATTTCCCCACTTGAGAATAGTTTATATTCTTGGAAACAAAAAAAAATAGAAAACAGAATTTCTTGTTATTAATTGCTAAATCACAAAGAAAAAAAGATTGCTGATGAGAACCTATGGTGAATAATACGTTGTGTCAGCATCTTTTAGAGCAACTAAGTTATTTTTCTTACTCTGTATCTCAGAAGGAAACTTGTGGACATTATCTGCAACTATCACAAAACAGGGAAGTTTTTGGTCGTTGTTCTGTGTTGCATTGTTTTTGCAAAAACAAAAAATTACTGAATAATTAATGTCTACCTTTTTGAGTTACTTTTTTTAAAAAAACACTTTATGCTTCTCTTTTTAAATGACCTAAGTTCTATTTTAATGTGTTTTCAAATGTGCGTCTTTTGGAGACAAGGGAGAGTTCTTTCAAAATTAAAAGCAAATCGTATGGAAGTACTTTGTCTTAGACCACACTATAAAACAGCTGGATGTCCACTGCGGTTAAGTAAAATAAAATTTTATGTCAAAGGTTCCAGGAAAATTAATCCATTTTGTTTGGAAAAGGACTGTCAAAATTCATACTGAGGGCACATGCAGTGTAATTCTAATCTGTCTCTTTTCTTGCTTTTGCAAGGGGTCTTAGAGCAGAGAACAGGAAAAAATGCATTTGAGGGACCTACAGAAAAGTTCCTAACCCCTTTTCCAATAAGGGCTATTTCTGTCTTCTCAGATAGTATTTGAGATGCTGGCAATAACTGGTGAATCAATACCCAAGTTCCCACCCCCGAGGACTCTTACAGCCTAGTAGCTGAGACAGACAATTAACAAGTAAGCAAGTAAGTTAGGAAGACAATTATAGATTGTAGCAAGTACTACAAAGGAAATAAACAGGGTTCATGACAAGCAGCAGTGAGGAGAGGAGACCACTGTAGATAGTGTTGTCAGGTAAGTCCTCTCTGAATAGCTCTATTGATAAGAACTCTTTATGTTATAAATAATCAATCAATCAATGGCTTAAAAAACAAACGAATCTATTGACTTGTACACAGGTGGTCTAATTTTCAGGAAGTTTTGTCTAGCAGTTCACAGTCCTTCCGGGAGATCTTCCTCACCTCTCTGCTTCCCTCCCTGGTGACATTGTCCCTGGCTCCGTGCAGTTCCTGCTGCTCCTTATCAAGTCCTCCACACACACACAAACACACACACACAAATACCCCTATACACTCATGGGCGAAACTAATTACTCCAATAATCCAGGGAAGAGGGAGGGCTCTTCCAAAAGTTCTTGAATAATTGACAGGGACTCATCTTTCTCAGAAACCCTAGTAAATGTCTTCTCACATCTTCTGGGCTTTGACTGGGTTCCAGGCCCTTCCCTGAATGCATCTCTGTGGCCAGCGTAATGGACTATGATGATTATCTCAAGCCAAGTAAGACCACTTCTAGAGCTGGACATAGGATCCACCCCACCTGAACCCATCCTTAAATATGCAGGAGGGATGGAACGCCAGAGGAAAATTGGGTCACTGTTTTACCAAAAGAAGGATGGATAGATGTTGGCTGCAAAACAGCAGATGCCTCTGTTGGGACGTGACATTTAAACTGAAAGTTGGAGAAGCCAGACTGTGATGAGCCAGTAAAGCAAGGTTTCATGTGCTGGAAACAGCAAAGGAAAAGGCCCGAGGCAGGAAAGAGCTCAGCATGTGCAAGACAAAGGAAAGTATAGGTATTTACAAAATAGACCATTACTAACCTTTGATAATTTAGCTAAGAAACACTGTTTTTATTAATGTATAATATTTTCACATATCTATGGAATACATGTGATATTTTGCTACATACATGAATGTATAATAATCATTACGTGCTTCCGTTAGGTAATACAGTGGGTATTTAGAGTATCATTTCTATGTGTTGAGACCATTTCAATTCCTGTCTTGTAGCTATTTTGAAATATACAATGGGGCGGCACCTGTGGCTCAAAGGAGTAGGCGCCAACCCCATATGCCAGAGGTGGTGGGTTCAAACCCAGCCTTAGCCAAAAAAAAATTGCAAAAAAAAAAGAAAGAAATATACAATGTATTGTTGTTAACCATAGTCACCCTACTCTGTTATGAAACATTAGAACTTTTCCTTCTTCCTAACTGTATATTTCTATGCATTAATCAAGCTCTCTTCATTACCACACTCCACAGATACATACCCACCCTTCCCAACCTCTGGTTTCTATCATTCTACTTTCTACTTCTATGAGATCAACTTTTCAAGGTCCTTCATGTGAGTGGAACATGCAATATTTGTTTTTCTGCACCTGGTTTATTTCACTTAACATATTGACCTCCACTTCCGTCTATGTTTCTGCAAATGACATAATTTCATCTTTATGCTCATATAATATTTCATCATGTATATATCTCTCTTTTTATCCATTGGGTAAAAAAAGAATGTAATGTGATTCCTTATCTTTGCTATTATGAATAGTGCAGCAATAAACATAGAGGTGCAGTTATCCCTTTGATATACTGATTTCTTTTCCTTTGAATAAATATCCAGTAGTGGGATTATGCAATTATATGGGAGTTCTATTTTCAGTTTTCTGAGAAATCTCCACACTTTTTTCTACAGTGGCTGTACTTATTTATCTTCCCACCAACAGTGGATAAGAGTTCCCTTTTCTCAGCATCCTCACAGCATCTGTTACTTATTGTCTTTTTTTTTTTTTTTAGCAGTTTTGGCTGGGGCTGGGTTTGAACCTGCCACCCTCAGTATATGGAACCGGTGCCCTACTCCCTGAGCCACAGGCACCGCCCACACTTTTTGTCTTTTTAATATCCCTTTCTGACTGGGATAAGATGATTTCTCAATGTGGTTTTAATTTTCATTTCCCTGATGATTAGTGATGTTGACCATTTTTTCATAAATCTATTAGCCATTTGGGTGTCTTCTTTTTAAAAATATCTATTCATGGCTTTTCCTACTGTTCAGTGGGATTGTTTTATTAGTGCTGACTTATTCCAGTTGCTTGTATTATTAGTCCTTTGATGAATAAATAGTTTTGCAAATATTTTCTACCATTCAACAGTTTGTTTCTTCACTCTATTGATTGTTTCTTTTGCTTTGCAGAAGCCTTTTAGCTCACGACAGTCCTATTTGTCTGTTTTCATTTTTGTTGCCTGTGATTTGAGGTCTTAGCCATAAGATCTTTGCTTTAAAAAAATGTCCTGAAGTCCTTTCCCAGCATTTTCTCTGTTAGTTTTATAGTTCTTTGTCTTACATTTAAATCTTTAATCCACCTCAACTTGATTTTGTGTATGGTGAGAGATAGGGGTCCGATTTCTTTCTTCTGCATGTGGATATCCAGTTTTCCCAGCATAAATTATTGAAATAAGCATCTTTTCTCCCAATGTATGTTCTTGGCACCTTCCAGCAGCTTTACTGAATTTATATAATCAGATCTTAGAGGGTTTTTTTTGTCAAGTCTTTAGGTTTTTCTAAACATAAGATTATGTCATCTGTAAAAAGGAACAATTTGACTTCCTCTTTTTCCAATTTGGATGTCTTTTATTTCCTGCTTTTGCCTGATTTCTCTGGCTAGGAATCCATAACTGTGTTGAATAGTGATGGTGAAAGTCAGCATCCTTACCTTGTTCTGCCTCTTAGAGGAAAGGCTTTCAGCTTTTCTCCATCAAGTATGATGGTAGCTGTGGGTTTGTCATATGTGATCTTGATTATGTTGAGGTATGTTTCTTCTATGCCTCGTTTGTTGAGAGTTTATATCATGAAAGGGTGTCAAATTTTATCAAATGCTTTTTCTGTGTCTATTGGGATGATTATAAGGTCTTTGTTCTCCGTTTTGTGGATTGACCCATCCTGGTGTCTTTGCTATAAATCCCACTTGATCATAGTATATTATCTGTTGATGTGCTGTTGGATTCACCTTGCTAGTATTTTCTTGAGGGTTTTTGCATCTGTGTTCATCACAGATAATGGACAGCAGTTTTCTTTATTTGCTGCATTCTTGTCTGATTTTGGTGTTAGGGTAATGCTGGACTTTAGAATGAGCTAGAGAGAAATCCTTCCTCTTCAATTTTTTGGAATCATTTGAGAAGTATTGGTGTCAGTTCTTCCTTGTAAGTTTGGGAGAATTTGACAGTGAAGCCATCTAGTGCTGGGTTTGTATTTGTTAGCAGACTTTCTTTTACTAATTTAATCTTATTATTCATTATTGGTCTGCTCATGTTTTCTATTTACCTGATTCAATTTTAGTTGGTCATATGTGGCATAATTGTATCCATTTCTTCCAGGTTTTCTAGAGTGTTAGCACATAGTTGTTTACAACAGTCTCTAGTGATTCTTTGTCTTTCTGTGGTATCACTTGTAATGTCTCCTTTTTTGTTCCTGATTTTATTTGGTTTTCTCCCTTTTTTCTTGGTCAGTCTAGTTAGCAATTTATAGATATTATCTTTTAAAAAAACAAACTTTTCATTTAACTTATTCCTTTTTTTCTGTTTGGTTCTACTCTGGTCTTTACTATTTCTTTTCTTCTAACAATTTGGGGTTTGGTTTGTTCTTGCTTTTCTAGTTTCTTGATGTCTATCACTAAATTGTTTAAATCTTTCTACTTTTTTACAGTTGGAATTTATTGATTTAAGTTTGCCTGTTAGCACTGTTTTTACTGTATACCATAGATTTTGGTACATTGTGTTTTGATTTTCTTTGTTTCAAGAAATTTTCTGATTTCTTCTTTAATTTTTTCATTGACCCAATAGTTACTCAGCAGTATGTTCTATAATTCCATATATTTGTAGTTTTCCAGTTCCTTTTGTTATTAATTTATAGTTTTATTGTATTGTGGGCTGAAAAGGTACTTGATACGATTTGACAGTTTTAAATTTGTTGAGACTTGTTTTGTAGCTTAACGTGATTATGCTGGAGAATGTTTTATGTGCTGATGAGAAAAATGTGTGTTATGTAGCTATTGGAAGAAATGTCCTATGAATGTTTATTAGGTCCCATTGGTCTAAAGTGCAGTCTAAGCCCAATGTTTCCTTGTTAATTTTCTGTGTAGATGATCTGTTTAATCTTGAGAGTGAAGTGTTGAAATCTCCAATATTACTGCATTGGGATCTATCTCTCCTTTTAGATTTAGTAATATTTGCTTCATATATCTGGGTGCTCCAGTGTTGAGCACATATATATTTAGAATTGTGTTATTCTCAACAGTACCTGTAGCTCAGTGGGTAGGGCACTGGCCACATATCCCCAGGCTGGTGGGTTCAAACCCAGCCTGGGCCAGCTAAACAACAATGACAACAGCACAACAACAACAACAAAATAGCTGGGCATTGTGTCAGGCACCTGTAGTCTTAGCTACTTGGGAGGCTGAGGCAAGAGTTTTCTTAAGCCCAAGAGTTTGAGGTTGCTGTGAGCTGTGATGCCACAGCACTCTACTGAGGGTGACATAGTGAGACTCTGTCTCAAAAAAAAAAAAGAAAAAAATAAAGAATTCTGATATTCTCTTGCTAAATTGATCCTTGTATCATTATATTATAAAAGGGCCTTCTTGACCTTCTTTTCCTCATTTTATGGTTTTAGACTTAAAGTCTATTTTATCTGATGTAAGTATGGCTCCTCCTGCTCACTTTTGGTTTCCATTTCCATGAAATATCTTTTTCCATCCTTTTCTTCTTAGTTTATATATGTCTTCACAGGTGATATGATGTTTCTTGTAGGCAGCATATGGTTAGGTCATGTTTGTTTATTTTAATCTATTCGGCCTTCTATATCTTTCTAGTGAAAATTTTAATCCATTTACATTGAAGATCATTATTAATAAGTAAATGCTCATTCCTGTTGTTTTATTTATTATTTTCTCTTTGTTTTATTCCCTTAGCTTCTTTCTTCTTCTCTTATTATTTATCATTGTGGTTTAGTGGTATTCTATATTAGTAACATTTTCACTCTTTCTCTTCCCCATTTGTGTGTTTACCAATGGATTTTACACATTCATGTGTTTTCATGATGGTGTATATTATCTTTTCACTCCCAGGTGTTGGACTCCCTTAGACATTTTTTGTATGGACAATTTAGTAGTGATAAATTCCCTCAGCTTTTCCTTGTCTAAACTTTATTTCTCCTTCATGTATGAAGAATAATTTTGCTGGGTATAGTATCCTTGACTGAAAACTATATTTTTTCTTTCAGCCAAAGACATTCTTTCTTGACATGTAAAGATTTTGCTAAGAAATCTGCTGTTACTCTGATGAAATTTCCTTTATAAATGACTAGACACTTTTCTCTTGCTGTTTTTAGAATTGTTTTTGACTTTTGAGATTTGACTATAATGTACAATGGAGAAGACCTTTTTGAGTTGCATCTGTTTGGGAATCTCCAAGCTTCCTATATTTGTATATCTAAACCTTTTGCCAGACTTGGAAATTTTTCAGTTATTATTGGTTAAATAGGTTGTTAGGTCTTTGGTCTTCTCTTCACCTTCTGGAACACCAAAATTTCAAATATTTGATTGCTTTATGGTGTTCTATATTTCTATAGGCTTTTTTCATAGTTTTTAACTTTTTTTAATTTTTACTCTGTTTTCTTTTGTTACAATGGTAGTAAAATATGCAGACAATGATATTTCCCATCATAATCATTTCTTTTTTTTTGAGACAGAGTCTCATTCAGTCACCCTGGGTAGAGTGCTGTGGTGTCATACCTCACAACAACCTCCAACTCTTGGGCTCAAGTGATCCTCTTGCTTCAGCCTCCCAAGTAGCTGGGATTACAGGTGCTTTTTTCTTCATTTTTATCTTTTCTTTATTTTTGTCTAGATTATTTCAAAAGACCTAGCTTCAAATTCTAAAAGTCTTTCTTCATCTTGATCTATCAATCTATTCTATTGTTGTAGCTCTCTAGCATATTTTTTATTTCAATCATGAATTTTTCAGTTCCAAGATTTCTGCTTGGTTCTGCTTTATATCTATCTCTTTGGTAAATATTTCTTTCATAGCTTGAATTGTTTTTCTGATTTATTTGTATTGTTTATCTTTGTTCTCATGTATCTCACTGAGTTTCTTTAATATCATTATTTTAAATTCTCTTTCTGGCATTTCATAAGTTTATTTTTCATTGGAATCCATTGCTGAAAAATTATTTTGTTCCTTTGGAGAAGTCATATTTCCTTACTTTTTCATGTTTCTTCTGTACTTACACTGATATCTGCACATCTGATTTAACATATATTTACTTTTGCAGTTTTTTAATTTACTTTCATGAGGAGGACTTTTCTGTGAAGATGATATCTATGGTGTTGGTTTACTAGGGTAACTTGGCTCCAAATCTGGGTACATGAAGTAATTTATTCTTAGTATAGTTTCTTTAGCTATAAACAATTATCAGTAGTGTCTGTAATTTCTTCGGGATCTTAGGGTATGGTTGTTAGTGAATGCTATGGTGAGGTCTGGTGGAGATGGGGACATAAAGCGGGCCAGTCCTAAAGTGGTACAACAATGGTGGTACAACAGGCAAAACATGCTTGTCCTTGGGCCCCAGGGTGTCATATGCTGGCACCAGTATTATCATGTCCAAGCAGGCCAATTCTTGGGCCTTTCAAGGGGCTTGCTCAGGTGCCAGTTGTGAGACAGAAGGATGTGCAGATCCTTGGGTCCATGTACACTAAATGCGTCATGGGCATTGACAGTAGCAGTGTCATAAAACCCTCTGGCTCACAGTGATCTGTGCTGGTGTTGGCAAAATGACTGCATAAGGCTAGGAAAGCCAGGTTCCAAGCCTACACATGGCATGTGTGGAAGGGTGGTAACAGCAAGTTGGGTGGGCCTGTCTTCAGGTGCCAATGGTGGTGGATGGAGCAGTGCAATCCCCAGGCCCCCAAATAGCATGCTCAGGCACTGGAGGCAAGGGTTGGGCCTAGTCAGTTAGGACTACCCTCAGATCCCCAGGTGATGCATACTAGTCTTGACTTCAGTGGGCAGAGGCAAGATGATATGTAGGCCCTAGTGCAGTGCTCAGGTGAGGGCAACAGCAGCAGTGGAGTCAGCAGAACCTGCCTTCAGGTCCCATAAGAGGGTGCTGTGGTCCTGGCGCTGAGGAAAGTTGGATTGCTGTTATTCAATGACACAAGTTATACTCAGGTGACTGAGGAGCACATATTTCTTCCCCAAGCTGCAGCTACAGACAGGAATGTTTGTCCTCAGGGCACGTGTGAATGCATGGAAACCTACCTGCTGGGAGTGGTTTGGTCACTGCAAATGGGGCTCACACGTCAGCTCCAGCAGCGGTAGCCAGCAACCACTTGCCAGCAACCACTCCCTCCCCAAAGAAAAGTGGCTTACAAGATGGAGTCCAAGAAGCTAACCTGAAGCAGTACAGAGAATCTAGTTTGCTGAGTTTACATGAGTTTACATTTTCCCAGCACTGTGGGAGGCTGAGGAGGGTGACTTGCCTGAGCAAGAGTGATACCCCAACTCATAAAAAAAAAAAAAAAACCTAGCTGGGCACCAAAGTGAGTACCGTAATCCCAGCGACTTCCGGAGGCTGAGGCAGCGGGATTCCCACAGCCCAAGTCTGAGGTTGCAGTGAGCTGTAACACTATTGCACTCTGCTCAGGGCAACAGTTTCTCAACAATAACAGCAGAAAAAAAAAAAAGGGCAGCGCCTGTGGCTCAAAGGAATAGGGTGCCAGCCCCATATGCCAGAGGTGGCGGGTTCAAACCAGCCCTGGCCAAAAACTGCAAACAAAAAAACAAATAATAAAAAGAAGCAAGGAAATACAAACAAACAAAAAAACAATATTTCCCCTGTGATTATCTAGTTAAGGTTTCACGATTATTGTAAGAATGTTTATCTCAGGAGATGCTGAGGAAGTAGTCACTCATAGAAAATAGGTGTTGTGATATTGCTAAAGTAAAGGAAGTTACTTTGGTAATATAGTGTTTTCTTTGGTGACTCTCTTAGATATTTTGTTAAAGTGAAAATTACCTTTCTGTTGTTTAAAGATTTTGTGTTGTTAGAATAAAGATTACTTTGATGTTACTTCCTACCAGATAAAGTCCCTGTTCTCCAGAACTGCTGGCCTTCTGAAAATAAAGGTTGTTCAGACTACACCCTATCTCTGCATATTGGCTGGACAATGGCAGGCAGCTGGGCCCTCTTCGTCCAGCAACACCTCCACATGGCAACTATTGGCAGGGGATGTCAGTGGGGTTCCATGGATGTACAGATGCAGGAGCTATTGGGATATAACTTGGTGGGGGCCGGAATATCTTAATCTCAGCTTCCCCCCTTTTTTAATAAATTAGACTGATACCACTGCTGCTGTATCTTGATTGTGGTTATATAACTGTATGTGTTTGTCAAAATTCATAGAACTGTGTACATGAAAGTAATTTCACTTACATACACAATACCTCAATCAGCCTAATTTATTAAAAAAGTGGGGGGAGGCTGAGATTAAGATATCCCAGCCCCCACCAAATTACATCACAATAGCTCCTGCATCTGTACATTCCTGGAGCCCCACTGACATCCTCTGCCAATAGTTGCCATGTGGGGTGTTACCTGCCAAAAAGAGTCCAACTGTCACTATCCAGCCGATATGCAGAAATGGAGTACAGTGCAGAACACTCCAAAAATTCCTTCGTGCACTTTTTATAGTCAATCACCTACCCCCATACCACACCCTTGACAACCACTGTTCGGTCTACTATCATTTTGCCCTTTCCAGAAAGGCATATAATAATAATTTTACAGTGTATAGTCTTTTGAGTGTGATTTATTTAATTTAGCATAATATACTTAGGATTCACCAATATTGTTTTATTAGTAGTTTGTTCTTTTTATCACTGAGTGGTATTCCATTGTAGAGATGCACCGCGGGTTGTTTATCCAGTATTCAATGTCTGGACATTTGTGTTGTGTGATCATTTCTGAATGTGAATTTTGCGAGGCCAAACTGAAATCTTCAGGTATTAATCCCACCTTACAGGATGAGTGAATAATATATGTATGAATCTATAGGAAGCATACTTTCTCATATTTTCACTCTGCCCAGGAATTTAGAAGACATCCTGGACTAAAAATAGACTTCCCCATGGAGCCAAGGTGTGCCTTCTGGATGTGGCACAGACAGACAATGTCTCCAACAGAAACCTGGAGAACTGGAAAACAAAAGCAAAGACCTGTGGTCATTTGACTCCATATGCCTGTTAGCGAGTGCTCAACTTTTATTTCAGAGAATCAACATGTTACTCTATTATTTTTTTTATTGGAACTTGAAAAGGAATCAAAGTGCTGACACGAAACTCAAGCCGTCAAATAGCATCAAGGGGCAGGGGTAGGGAGGAAGAGAAGGAAGTAGAAAAAAGACAATGAAAATAAACAGAAGAAAACAGGACTCCAAAACACATTCTTATTCTGAGACAACAGGGTACTATCTGATTCTAGTCCTCATGATGTAAAACATTTCACAAGTTTGCTGATCTTCAAGAGAAAAAAATAAAAACAAATTCTTGATTTGAATCTAGATTTCTTCATAGGTATCAAGTAGAAAACAAAACAGTATCTTTCTTTTTCTTCCATGGGGATCTTAGCCAAAAAAGAAAAACAATTTGAAATTTAGTTTTCGTGAATAAGATTGCACTATAGAGGTTAAATATACATATTGGGAAATAAGGAAAAGATTGGATGAAGAGAATATCAGTTTCAGAATGAAAAGGAAAACTTGAGCTATTCAACTTAATGACATTTTAAAACTGTGTCTCATGCTTTTAGAAAAAAATACACAGTCCTTCACTATCTGAGCTCAGCAATAACCACGACAGCACTGCATAAGGTATCTGCATAGCTGACCCCTTTCCGCACTCTGCCTACCGACTCCTCCCGTGAATGCACAATTATTACCATAGTCCTTGTAGGAAACTGAAGCCTGGGGACCATGTGATGCCCTCTCCCTGACCACAGCTACTGAATCAGCACCAACACCTTCCCACACTATATCAGATATATTCTCTCAATTTAAAACAACATACAGATAATTAAATCAATTTGGTTTTAAGTCATCCCCACCTATAGCAAAAATAAAGTTCTTTTACTTGAATAGATTTTTGTTTATTATCAAAATAACTTAAACACTATTCCATTAGAATATAATTAAGAAGGAAGGAAAAGAAAAAAGAGAGGAAGAGAGGAAAGAAAGGAAAAGAAAGATGCCAAGCACTTCCAGAGAGATGAAATAAATGCATGGTAAGCCCAGGTGTGTTCTCAAGGTAATTCAGTACATTTGACCTATTGAAAGTATGCTCTTATTAGTGGGAATGAGTATTTAGAGATACTGAAAATATGTAGTTCAAAGCAATTTAATGGTCTTGAAATTTCTAAAATGAGCACTGCTTCGATTTAAAAGATTGTACTATATTAGTCACTCAGTCATAAAATTATCTGTGAACTTTGAATTTTTAAGTATGTATTCCGGAAGGAAGGAAAAATGAAATAACTCACCTCCTTTGAGAAATATAGAATAAAACTGAAGAAAATAAAGCCATTTTTAAGAGTGTTTATCCTATAAAACAAAAAATTCATTAATAGATGATGATATTGGGCAGCGCCTGTGGCTCAAAGGAGTACAGCACTGGCCCCATATACTGGAGGTGGCAGGTTCAAATCCGGCCCCAGCCAAAAACTGAAAAAACAAACAAACAAAAAATAGATGATGACATTGTTACTGGAATTTCTTCTTTAGTATGTCCTGGGTCTCAGGGATTCAAAGAATGAATTCACAGACCACAGATCAGTAGTAAGAATTTATTTTACAGAAAACAATACAGAGAAAGCACCAGAGCTCCTGGCAGAGGGAAAAACCCAAGTCCGAAAAAAAATCTCCCCTCTCTGCCTGGGGTCTTTGTCTAGGAGGTCATATAGTGGCATGGGTCCTTTGTAGTTACATTTGGCCAGGACTTGGTAACAAATGAATGGATACAGTCCCTTTCATTCAGGCAAGATGAATGAGTGTATCATTGAATGGATACAGTCCTTTTTGCTAGGATCAAGGTGAATCAGCCCATTAATGAATGGATACAGTCCCTTCGCTGGGGCAAGATGAATGAATACATTAATGACTGCATAAGTCCATTCAAAAAATGGTCCAGGCCTAGGAAACTTACATGAAATTGCCCAGGCCTAGCAGATAATGGGTCCCTGTGCAGCACTGAATGGGGGAAACTTGTATCACCCTTGGGCCTGTGAAATGCTCACAGGGTAGTGCAGCCAGAGGCCAGCATTCTAGAGCCAAGGGTGGTTCTGGGGTTGGCACCAGCAGCAGCGCGCACTGTGCCATGGTCTCCCTCAACTAACTAGGGGCCTGCAAGCTGGGCTCGCCCTCTCTGCCACACTTGGTTCTCCAGTTCTCGCCTCCCCTCTTCTGCTGCAACAACACTCCCAGGATGGAGAGGCAGAAGGCGCAGCAGGTCCTCCAGGGTGGCTGGTGCTGACCAAGCCAGGGTGCACCTGCCCTGTATCAATATGGTGAATTAACTGAATGCTAGGTAAATCCATAAGAAGTAATTATAAAATTATATTCATTTATTCAACAAACATTTATTGACCACTATATGCCAGGCCTTCTGATAGGTGTTAGTAATATAATAACAGACAAAATACATATAAATTCCTGACACAGGGAGCTTACATTTGATAGGGGAAAGATAATAAACAAAAATCAATAAAATACATAGCCCAGTATATTATGTGGTGATAAAAAGTAACATGAAGAAAAGGCAAAGAGAATGGTCAGGAAAATCCTTAGTGAAAACTTACATGTGAGTGAAGAGCTGAGTTAACCTTTACGTTTATCCATCTGGTCTAAATATTCATATTGAAGTTAGACTTGTTTGGCAAAAACAAAAACATACAGGGTAAGTCTTCCGGGGAAGGAGTAAATTTTCTGTCCCTAGAATGAGTAGACCACAAAGGTGGCATCATCCAGCTTTTGCCCCACTGACAAATGCTGTCAAAATCTTAGGAAGTCTTCCCATACTCCCTAACTTCCTCAGACAGAAGTAACCACCCCTTCCTCCGTCTGCTGCCTCCTCACTGTATAGTCTTCCACCGTACACCAGGATTCCTTCTCTAGTAAATTTTAGGCACCTGGAGTTTTTGTGGAGTTCTGTTTCCCCGCACATGTAGGGACTTACTCATCATAGGTACTCATTTTTCTTTTTAACTAAATAGATACACACACCCAAAGAGTTAACAGAAAACACAAGTATAAAACAAACATTATATTTTATTTTATTTTATCAATTAATTAATTTATTTGTTTGTTTGTTTGTGTGGGGGTTTTTTTTGAGACAGATTCTCACTATGTCGCCCTCAGTAGAGTGCCTTGGCATCATAGCTCATAGCAACCTCCAACTTTTGGGCTCACGCAATTCTCTTGCCTCAGCCTCCCAAGAAGCTGGGACTACAAGCACCCGCCACAACACCCGGCTATTTTTTTGTTGTAGTTATCATTGTTGTTTATCAGGCCCAGGCTGGGTTTGAACATGCATGCCTTGTTGTATGTGGACAGTGCCCCCAACTACTGAGCTGTGGGCACCAAGCCTATAAAACAAACATTTTAATATCCTCAGTCAGTTTAAGGTAACCATTAAATAAAACTATAATTGGCTACACTACCCCTGAACCAGAGAATAGGGAACTCTCACCTATAAATCCTTCAAAGTCTGATGGCCCTGTAGCTAAAACTCAAAGATCTTAGCTAGCTATTCAAACCCTACAGCAACTGGGCCTTGCCAACTTTCTCAGCCTCCTCTCCAATCACACCCTACAACTCCCCTATTCCCAAATCATTCCTAAAAGTCATGCCTTTGAGCCTCTGCAGAGGCTGCTCTCTGTGTCTGGTAAATTTCAGAATGTTTTTTGGGGCTAGATACCTGTAATAATTCAGTAATTATTACTGGTAATTCAGTGGCTAAGGCACTGGCCCCACACTCGAGAGCTGGCAGGTTCCAACCCAGCCTGGGCCTGCCAAACGACAATGACAACTACAACTAAAAAATAGTCAGGCATTATGGCGGGTACCTGTATTCCCTGCTACTTGGGAGGCAGAGGCAGGAGACTCGCTCGAGCCCAGGAATTGGAGGTTGCTGTGAGCTGTAATGCCACAGCACTTTATCCAGGGTGACAGCTTGCGGCTCTGTCTCAAAAAAAAGGAATATTTTTCAGCTTTGTCTACGCTGAAAAGTCACTGATTTCCTCAGATAAAGTTACTCTTTCCTCTGAAGTCTATATTTCCATTCCTTGGCTGCAATGCTTATTACATTGTAGTCTTACTATTTCATTGTCTGGCTTCTCCACTTGACTGGGAGTTCTTTGAAGATACAGACCATTTTATTCATCTTTGTACTCTGGTTGGGTAGTAACTATGCCAGGCATATAATAATTACTTAATAAGTCTTGGTTGAATTAATGATGAATAGAATTTAAATATTTGCTTAAGAACATTCAGTGACACACTTTTGGAGAAAAGACAAAAGAACAAGTCCCCAGTGTACATTTTCCTATATACCAGTCTGCATTTTGATAATATCACTCACATTGTAAAAGCATCCACATCTAAACCAGTTGTATCATTTATTTAAAAAGCAAGGATCTCTGAAAGCTTGGTGGTAGAACATGCATGTGGTATGCTCTGTTTCATATGACATTAAAGATTTTTATTCACATTTTAAAATTAAAAATGTGAATAACTACATAGAAGAACTTGAGAAAGTGGTTTTGATACCAGAGTTTTGTCTTCAGTAGGTTTTTGGTCTCCGTGATTTGAAGAATGAATCCATAGACCACAGATCAGTGGTAAGACAGGATTTATTCACAGAAAAGAATACACCAAAGAAACACCAAAGCTCCTGGCAGAGAGAACCCAGGTGGGAGTGAAACAGCTCTCTCCGTGGCTCTTTCTGTCTCTCTCAGGGCTCTTTGTCTGGGGGTATATATAGTGGCATGAGGTCCTCTGTAGTTACATTTAGCAAGAACTCAGTTGTTACAGTTAGGGGGCATGGGTCCTCTGTAATTACATTTAGTCCGAATTCAGTTGTTACACTTAGGGGCATGGGTCCTCTATAGTTACATTTAGTGGAACTCATTTGTTACATTTACGGGGCATGGGTCCTCTATAGTTACTTACATTTAGCTGGAACTCAGTTATTACTTTTAATGGGCTTAGGTCCTCTGTAATTACATTTAGTCGGAACTCAGTAGCAAATGATTGGCTACAATCCCTTCTATTCCCAGGCCTAGGAAACTTACATGAAATTGACCAGGTCTAAGAAATGGGGGAGTTCCCTGTTCCCCTGCAAGTGCAAAGGGAGGGAGACCTAAGGTGCTGATGTCTCATCTGACTACTAGAGCCTCCCCAGCAGTTGTCTAACCCCTCTGTCTACCCTCCAGCCCGCTGGTTCCTCTGCCGGCTGCCCCTGCACCAACACTGCCAAGGTGGAGGGGGCTGTTCCTCCAGCTCGCCTGACTAGGGAGCCACCTGTCCTGCATCAGTTTGAATTGAGGATGGCTTTTACCCTATTGGAGACATTTGGCAATGTCTGGAGCCATTTTTGTTTGTTACAACTTGAAGGATGGGCCTACTGCAGGCATCTAGAGGGTAGAGGCCAAGGATGCTGCTAAACGTCCTAAAAAGCTCAGGACAGCCCCACAACAAAGGGTTATGACATGTCCATAGTGCCAAGATTGAAAACCTCTGATCTTACCCTTTACCTCAAAAAATTAGATATGTATTTACGAGTTACTATAACGACATTGAAAGGTGTGATGGGCTCTTAGGTAGATATGATTGCTTCACTAATCAACTGCTAAGAATGTACAACTCCTAAAAAGAATTGTAAAATATTGTACTCTGAACTAAGGGAAATATCAGTCTTGAAAAAAGGGCAAGGACTAGGCCGGGTTTTTGTGTCCCACATTTGATCAGTAGCTATTTGAACTCTGCTAAAACAATTAGGTGATAATAATAAACATCATACTCAATCTCAGAAACATTTGGATGAATTATTAATAAGCATTAAAGTATTACTGCTGATAAAATGGATGATGACTTCAGAAAGAATCACTGGGCTACTTAGCAAGATTACCAACCTTTGTAACATTTTTGCAATGCATGCAAGGCTAGGGTAGTTTAAAACTCAAGAAATACATCAAAGCAGAATCAGAAAATATGGCCGTATCTAACTGATAACACGTAAGCTTAACTTGTCACCCAGAGTCCACAATCTATGTGAAGAATAAGGTGACAGTAACAATACTTAAGCTTTATCTACATCATTCCAGTGACACAAAAGAAATGTGCTACAAAAGCAAATCTTTACTTATCTCTTTAGCTTCTTACTGACCATATTTTGATGGTTTATAGGTGACCTTCCCTCAGATTTACTTTTGACATCCAAATACAGATTAGGTATCCCTAATCTGAAATCTAAAATACTCCAAAGTCCAAAAAATTGCCAATATAACACCCAAGCAGAAAATTCTGCACCTGACACCTTTGCTTTCTGATGGTTCAAGATACACAAACTTTGTTTCATACAGAAAGTTATTTAAAATATTAAATAAAATTATCTTCAGGCTGTGTCTAAGGTATATATGAAACACAAATGAATTTAATGTTTAGACTGGGGTCTCATCCCCAAGATATCTCATTATGTATATGCAAATGTTCTAAAATCTGAAACACTCTGAAATCCAAAACATTTTGGGTCCCAAGCATTTCAGATAAGGGATATTCAACCTTATAACACTTTGAAAGATGAGCTAGTCATTTTCCAATTATTGGAGCAGGAGACAGGCCCGAGAATAGATACATGGGCTTGAACATTGGGTGCAAGGTGTTAAAGTAAACAACCTTCAAAGCAGAAGGCTACAGGGGTTGATGACCAGCTATCCACTATCTCTGCCACCTTACATGAACTTTGGTTAATTACAATATCATTTACACTGTGGTATTAAAATTTCTCCACTCTTAATTCTAGCACTCTGGGAGGCTCAGGTGGGAGGATCGCCTGAACTCACGAGTTTGAGACCAGCCTGAGCAAGTGCAAGACCCCATCTCTACTAAAAAGGAAAAACTGAGGCAAGAGGATCACTTGAGCCCAGGAGTTTGAAGTTGCTGTGAGCTATGATGCCACAGCACTCTACCAAAGGCAACAAAGTGAGATTCTGTTTCAAAAAGAAGAAAAAAAAGAAAAAAATTTTCTCCACTCTTGAAACCACTATAACAGTTCCAAAACAGTTATATAAAGTATAAAAATGGGAGGGAAAACAATTATAGAAATTCCTACCCAAATTTTTAGTAAAAACCACTCCCTTACCCTTGAATATTCCTCCCCTCAATTAGTAAGAATCCAGAAGACCAGGGCAGCTCTCTTTTTCAAGCCTTCTCACTCTCTCTCTGAGAGTGTACTCTTGCCTTCAATTAGAAAAATCAACAACAAAACTTTTCATTACTTGGCTTATGTGGTGTATCCTGAAATTCTTTTCCCAGCAATCACCAAGAACTTGGAAAAACCTCCACTTGGAGGCCACTAACAGCATTATGAAATGGGGATTCTTACATTATTTTCATTGGCATCACCCAACTTCTGAGTACCTAGCCTAACAACCCTGCTAGCTTTCATTTCACTCCCTGGGTTTCAGCCTCAGTATTTAATTATCTTCTGTATTTGTATCATGTAATGTCTTTTGGATTTGAACCTTTGTGCCCTGTTTCTTCCTTCCCTTTCATCCCTGCTCTTTTGGGGTTTTTTTTTTTTTTGTTTGTTTGTTTGTTTGCTTATTTTTTCATCCCTGCTCTTAACACCACCAAATTAATAAGGGTTCCCACCATTTGTTCCTAGAATTCTGTAACAAGCTTACATGGTCTCTTAATCTTTAGTGTTTGGCTGTTCCCCTCAACTTGTTACATGATAACAACCACAAAAATAATACCAGTGAAAATTCTAGGCTGCTGTAGTTTAGGGGATTATAGCCCAAGTATTGGAGTCAGTCTGTCTGAATTTCAAGCACTTAATAACCACCCTCTGAGGTAGTTACTATTGTAGACAGAGGTCATAGGAGGACCTCTGGAAGATAATGGTAAAGACAAACTTCATCTCTACAGAGTTGTGAATGATCTCAAGAATCCTCATCTTATGCTTATAACCTTTGGCCCACAGTATTTCCAACCAGAACAACAGAGTTTAATATCTTGGAGTGGGTAAACAAACAAAAATGGCATTATTCTGGCTCGGCGACTGTGGCTCAAGCAGCTAAGGCGCCAGCCACGTAAACCTGAGCTGGCAGGTTCGAATCCAGCCCGGGCCTGGCAAACAACGACAGCTACAACCAAAAAATAGCTGGGTGTTGTGGCGGGCGCCTGTAGTCCCAACTACTTGGGAGGCAGAGGCAGGAGACTCGCTTGAGCCCAGGCGTTGGAAGTTGCTGTGAGCTGTGATGCCACTGCACTCTACCCAGGGCGAGAGCTTGAGCTTCTGTCTCAAAAAAAAAAAAGGCATTATCCTAAAAATACACTCAGGAATGTGAAGCTTAAAATGTATATCATTCAACCTTAACCGTTAATTACTCCCTCTTCCTCACCCATGAACACCTTATCCCTAGCCCTCACAAGAGCCCATGCCCAGAATATTGCAATGCCCCCTGTATGGCATCCAGTTTGTTCAGAATCCTGCTACCAGACCAATCTTCTACGGTAATTAAATTCACCAAGTTAAATACCCCACTAAAAAGTACTAAGACATCCTTATTTGCTGAAGCATCACATTTAAATTTCACTAACTAAGATTTAAAGCTATTCAAATGCTATCTCTCTTTGCCCCTGTCATGCTTTCTGTCTCTCCTCCTCCTCCTCCAAAAATAGGTGTTGAGGCAGGCCCCTGTAGTCACAGCTACTCCTCGCTGTCCCAGAGATTTGCTGAGAGGAACCCTGCTTCTCCCAGCTACCTGGGAGGCTGAGGCAAGAGAATCACCTAAGCCCAAGAGCTGGAGGTTGCTGTGAGCTGTGATGCCACAGCACTCTACTGAGGGCAACAAAATGAGACTCTGTCTCTAAAAAAAAAAAAAAATAACCAGGCATTGCGTCAGGCCCCTGTAGTCACAGCTACTCCTCACTGTCCCATGTCCCATAGATTTGCTGAGAGGAACCCTGCTTCTCTATGGCTAACCCTATAGCTACCTGGTGTGTTCCCCTCCCTTTTCTGTGCCTCTCTGTCAAAATCCTGGCCACTCTTTTAGACCTTGCTCTGTAGAAGTACCTCCACAAAGCATCGTCTGCTATTGCAGCCTTTCTATTTGAAAGGTGTTCACAGCACTGACAGTCTATCCCATGCCACCTAGCATCTCAGTTTTAACTCTCTATTATTAGCTAGAGTGCTGTATTTGCTCAACAGAATTATAACTCTGCTGCATGCTAGTACCATATCTCACACCTATGGGCTATGCTCAGAGAAGGTCCATAGTTAGTCCTTGAAAATGGACTCCATAGAATTCTCCTGTTGCTGTAGGAATAGAAGAAATGCTTCAAGGAAATATGCACTTCTGATCTTATCTTTATGTCTGGGGTTACACCCAACATGAGATCACTTCACATTCATTGCTACTTGGAAACACCTGCTTTTTGCCAACTCATTTCTATCCTGGGCCCTTAGCTTTCAAGACTCTTAGTCTCCTTTTCTTATCAATACACCTTGACTTACTTCTGCATCATGGTCTTTGATGCTGACATTCTTTCTTGGAGTAAACCCAAATCACCGGGCTGAGGTTGCTCTTTATTGCCTCTTTACAGTGTTTCTGGAAATTATGGCATCATCTAAAAAAAACGATGGTTCCCAAACATATCTGAAGATAAGATCACTTGAGTGCTTATCAAACATTCCTATTCCTGGGCCTTGCTCCTGACCTACTGCATCAGAATATCCAAGATAACAGCCTAGAAATTGGAAAGATTAACATTCCAAGTGATTCTTACAAGATCAGTTGAGGAAACCCTGATCCAAGTTACTGAGAAATACATTACCAAATGATTGGATGAGATATCCAGGTTCAATTGCCATCAGAAGTTGGGCATCCTAAAGAAAGAAATCATTGACTTCAGAAGCTTGGCAGCATTTCTCATTTTCAATTTCCACTTTTCTATCTATTAATATGAGAAAATACGTTCTACTAATGAATCACAAACATAGAAACTAGCTGTGTTCTTTGAACAAGTCACCTTAGAACTCTGAACTTCAATTTTCTCATGTATAGAAGGAGGAAGGGGTAGCAGATGAGTAAGTCTCTTTTATGTATCCTCACTAGAATCATTTCATTAGCTTTTAGAACATACCATCCTCAGGGATTCCAAAGTAATTGATTCAAGTGATTCTGTTGTGTAACTGGGGTTAAAATAAAGTGAACTGAGGCCAGGCACGGCGGCTCACACCTGTAATCCTAGTATTCTGGGAGACCTTGGCGGTTGGATCACTTGAGGTCAGGCATTCAAGACCAGCCTAAGCAAGAGCAAGACCTTGTCTATAAAAAATAGCCAGGCAATGTGGCAGGCCCCTGTAATCAGAGCTACTCAGAAGGCTGAGGCAAGAGGATCTCCTAAACCTGAGAGTTTGAGGTTGCTATGAGCTATGTCACCATGGCATTCTACCTAGGGCAACAGAGTGAGACTCTGTCTTGAAAAAAATAAAAAATAAAGTGAACTGGTGATTTTTTCATCTCTGAAATAACTCTTTGATTTAATAAATCTATTATTTTTCAAATATTTGTGTCAACTTGACTTTTATTTCTTGCCACATGTAAAATATATACATACTCTTTTTATTCCATTTTTCAGTATCATCTTTGCTAGATATTTGATGTTTATGTAGAACAAAGCTGAATAATTCTAAATTGTTTTTACAGGTTATTGACCCCATGCAAAAATATTCAATAATTATAAAGTCTTTTAAAATCTATGGGCCTAAAGACATACGAATAGCAACCAACCAGTGGCTAACTAAATAACAAACAGGGGTATATTTATCCATACCTTCAGTAGTTCAACTAATATTTATTGGTGAATTTCTACTATCCATCAGCCCCTGTGATAGTTACTGAGGATACAGCAATATATGAGTAACACATTCCAAACCCACATGGAAAGATAAACATAGTGTCAATGTTATAAATGTGATAAAGATCACAAAGAAATACAGAAAGCATAAGAATACATAAGGAGGCTCGGTGCCTGTGGCTCAACGGGCTAAGGTGCCAGCCACATACACCTAAGCTGGCGGGTTCGAATCCAGCCCAGGCCCACCAAACAACAATGACGGCTGCAACCAAAAAATGGCCGGG